>JABMBR010003896.1:0-83765 GCA_018881525.1 Meteorus sp. PSUC_FEM 10030008
ACACTGAAGACCAACAATATTCGTTGAGCATCCAGAATATACTCACTGCTAAACAAAAGGTTGCGTAACTATCCAACACAGTGCAATTGTATATTGTGGTGTTAGTGAGACGTGAAATACGTTCAAGTTTCGAATTCCTCAAACAAAATTCACAAGCCTTGTTCACATTGTAATTTTTATCGAACAACATAATCCGCGAGAAGTTTCGCAATTCGAGGTAATCAACACCTGTAATGTGAAAGAAGATTTAGCAAAATGGTCTGATGTGGAAACGTATCACTGATGGATGAATAGTGATTGAATACAAACCATATTTAGGTGAATATGTATGACATCGACGAATGTACCGTGATAAAGAACCTATGTCTCGTTTGAACACTTGGTAGTATTCTCTCAGTCGTTTCCCATAACTATTCACTGAATCATTAAATTCAGCAGCGTAATCATAACCTATAGAGATGATTTGTAAACGCAATGAACATTGTTGCTTACAAGACATCAAACAAGTAATCAATCATTGCTGTGATGTTCTACAACCACTTACGACTCGTGCTGATCAACCATTTGTTTGTATAAATTTGTTTGAGTGCTGCAAGGCCCTTCATTTCAGCCATCATCAACTGTGTGTAAATATAATACATTCGCTGCTGTGATGAAGCAAATTTATCGCAGTCTATTGGAAGATTTTGCTGATTGGAAAACCAAATGACTGTCATCATTTTAGGAATACAACAAATAAGAATTTAAATTCGGTTCAACGTTAATTCAATATGACAATGATTAATCGATATCAACTTTTTGATTTATAAAACTTACCGAGTCATGTCTAAGAATTAGTGATAAAAATCCTGAACTTATATCTCTGTGTATTCCAGGAAGAAATAGATCTCTGATATATGTGAGAGTATTTGGCAGACTATCTTTACCCCACAATATTGAGTCACTAAATTTCTCCAAAGTTTCAGTACAAAACAATCCACGGTATGTATACTTTTTTGAGTTTGTATAAATATGATGTACAACGTCAATATAATCGCTCAATTTTGCTTTAGGAATCACGAGATTCATCGTTGTTTCAAAATCATTCAGTAAAGTGTTCAGCACTGTATCTAACTTCACATCTAACTTAACCTCCAAAGCATCCAGTTTCGATGATAATTCTTCAACCTTTTGTAATATTTCTTCGACATTTGCTCTCGTCTTATCTGGATTTCTATATTGATCTACCATTTGATATATTTTCATACCCCATTCGATAGCTGTTTTGATATCGGTAAAACTTATTGGCAATTGGGCCGTCACTTGATTATTGATGATGACAATCAACAGTAGACTTACGAATATTTGCTTCGTCATCTTAACAAATGAGAACTGATGAAGAATAATCGTAACTCAGATCAAAGTTAGAACTTGTGAATCAGCTGAATTCACTCAAATTAGTTGTCCAATGATGAGTTTTTGATGAACAAGCATTGAATATTCTCAATATGATTTGAATTGTAATGAATTCGTGAGTTTATTTTCATGCTTAAACAAGATATACATCACGTAAATATTCTCACCACTAAAACTATTTATTACTCATGTCCATGACTTTAAACACAACATCTATCTCTATCGAACTGAAACTCTACAATAGTCACAAGAGAAATAGAAATATGAAAAAATTTCGAGACTTTTCATGAATTTAGTATATCAAATCTACGTCAAATATCTCATCGCAGCCATACAAATCATCATGGAATATTTGTACAGGTTTTTTCAACGATAATGACATCAGGTGATATAAACTCCAAGAAATAAAATCGAGAATTTTTTTCCCTAATTCAATTGTCTGATTGTAACACCCGACTGACGTATGTAATAAATTCTTGTGAACTCCAATTATATTTCAGTAAATACATAGGAGAATCCTGGAATGAACGCAAATAGTTGGCTTTTCATGTATTCATTTGATAAGCAACAGATATAACAAATTGACACAGATTGTGATCGTTGTCACTACCAATACTTTATTCAAATATTCATTACGATGAATATGTGAATACCTGCTCAATCAGTAGAAAGTTTTGCTGGGACAATCCAGTCTGGTTGATTCTTGCGAAATTCTCAATAACCAGGTTCACCAAATTCCTCGATTTAGACAAGACCTTAAGAAGAGTTATTCACGATCGGCAGTATCTCATTGAGTGTTCGATTCAGATAGTCGTGAAGTATTTGAGTATTTTCGTAAAAATTAATCACTATAGTTTCTTAAATTCCATAGTGATTGATGATGCTATGTTGTGTAACTCCATGTAGAATGGATTGATATGACACCAAAGATTCATCATGTAGGATGTGTAATGTCATTTTGGAATTGATAAGCTTTATATTCGGTGTGTTTTCCACCATCGTCGATGATAGAAAATAGTTAAGATCGTCATTTGTTTATTCCACACAGCTCAACAATCGAATTTAATATTCTACTTCTTCGATAGTCCATGACATGTGAACAATTTCGGATGAGTTTGTTTCGATTTGATGATTCTAATGTCGGATCCTATTCCCTCGTTTGTAGACGGTGCATTGACAAATTCATTTGTCTGGTTTCTATCATCAGGAATGTCAATTTCGTTTTCGCTCTGTTCAGTTGTTGATGGAATTTCCATCGTCATAATCGGAATATCCCGATGAATAATCGGATATTTAAGATAATTTGAAATATTCACAGTGTGAACACGGGGAATTAAGTACCCGCCAAATCCATCTCTTCCCATGTATGACAACCCAATACCACCAAGTGGAAAAATCGGTTGTGATTCTATAGATTGTGCATCTATCAATGGAATTGTCGTTTGTCCAGCGTCTTTATGCAAATCAGTATGCGTGAACTGGATCAGTTTATTTGATTGCACATCATATTCGAATTCCGAAGCTCTCGTTGGATCATCTGACGCAGTCATGTTGATTTCAATTCTGTACAGGAATAAAATCGTATCGTTGTTAACCTCAATTCTTATGAATAGTGAAATTATTTGCTGCTGTACGTATTATACCTCGGTCGTTTGTAATCTTCTGGTCTCATTGGATGGGTCGATGCATCTACCCATCTGCTGTTAGACTGGGATAAATTACCACTTCCAAGTTCAAACTGTGTCGAAAGTAGCTGTAGCTTGAAAGCAGAATCGCCAACTAAACAAAACTTAAGACCTGCAATAAGTATCCATTGTTGAACCACCAATGTTCTGATGACAATTTCATCTTCATAATTCATTCCAGAATCATCAAAAAGAACACGAAATTTAGCTTACCAGTCACAACATAACCTGCCGGTACGCCAATATCATCCAAATGCAGTGACTTTCGATCAAGTCTCAAAGGTTTGTAGAGCATTGGTTGACGCACTTGCTCTACACCTGCAAAATTATAGTGAACATCAAGAGGTTTCCACCCACTGTTATTAAAAACCATTCCACTGTAACTGAATTGTGCTTGCTGAATTTGGAGATGCAGTGCATTGTCTTGGACAACGAATCTGACACCCGTAACAACTCTGAAAAAAATGGAAAATTATCAATTTTTTGTAAAAAGATTAATCGGAATATTGGTAGAAGATCTGTTTTGAAACTCAACTTGTTATTGTACAGATCAGAAATTTGATCTGTGACACTTATTCGCCAGATCGCAGACTTGTCATTTTCTTGAACATCATTAGTATGTGAAATGCAGACACACACTCTGCAAGAGGTATAAATATCTTCGTAAAAGTATCCAGGACTCACTACAAACCCACCAATAAATTTTTCCTCATTGTCACACGGCTTATCAGGTCCGTAATGATTCCCATCTTCATCTCGCCACCATAGATATTGATGAGGTGAATTCGGTTCCTGAATGATTCATTTTTCGTATTGATTAATAGAAATGTCTATCATTTGTCCATGAATCAAGAATAATCAATGACAAAAACTGCACAACTGATGTAATAAACTCACTGCTCGACACATTGTCAGGGTAGTTCCCATGGTTCTACAATTATTCACAGTGGTATTTGTCCGAAGAGAAACTTGATGGAGAACTGAATCCCTTGGACATATAAGACAGGCATCATCAATGACAGTCTTAGTTTCAAGAATTATCATGCGAGAAAATTTTTCCAACTCAATAAAATTGACACCTGCAACACAAAAATGTGTATCAGTGTGAAGAACAGAAAAGTTAAAAAACCTGCTGACATGATATCTACCCCGTTGAGGTGGTTTTACTTCACATCGACGAATTTGCTGTGGGAAACGTCCCATCTCCTTGGAAAATAATTCATAATATTCGCCCACTCGGTTTTCCATTTCAATTTTACTGGCATTCAACTCAGGTTTGTAATCATAACCTAAAAAGTTAACCTAAAGTAAACATTCTGGTGAACATTTTGTTCAGTGAACATACCGGTGTCTTCAAATAGTCGTTGCGTCATATAACTCTGTTCCAATACTATCAGTGCTTTCATCTCAGAAATGATCAGATGAATGTAAATGTAATACATTCGCTGTTGTGCGGAAACGTAATGGTTACAATCATGAAGAAGAGTCAGCTGTTGAATACATAACAATTGATCATTTTCATTTTCTTCAGAGTTTCATCATTCCGATATGCAAAAACATTATTTATCGATATTTTTCTCACCATAGAACTCTCAAGCATGAGCGATACAAAACCTGAATCTCCTAAACCACCAGGTATAAATAGATCGTGCATTTCATTGAGTATATCCGGTATACTACCTTCACTCCATAAAACTTTGTACGCAAAATCTTTCAATGTTTGGTTACCAAATGATTCACGAAATTTATATGCTCTTGATAAATCGAAATAATAATCCACCTTACTCAAATAATGACGTAATTTCATTTTTGTATACTGTAAAGCAGTTTCAACTTTGATATCAGCGAGTAACAAATTCAACATTTCATCCAACTTTATGTCAAGATGATTTTCTAAAGCGTTCAATTTAGTTGATACTTCTGTTACTTGTTTCATTATTGATTCAATATTCTCAGATGATTTATCAGGATTGTTGTACTTCTCTATCGTTTCATATATTTTCATCACCCATTCGTAAATTTTTTCAATCAACTCAAAAGATATTTCTAACTGTGCTGATGTTTGACAACTGATGAGCGCAATTATCAACAGAAAAAATAATTTCCTGGCCATTGTTACAGACCTTCTGGATTTTATCCTGACACTGAAGTTTTAGACTATACAAAATTGATTTCGGGATCATTAACCGATGCAGTTGATGACATGCAATACAAGAAAATGTCAATGTCCCTACGATTTATCTTGGAACCTCACTAAAACTATTGCAAATTCACTTGCTGATGTTTAAAATCATTTACGAATTTTGTTATTCCAATGTGACTTCAGTATGACATTCATTTACTCAAAGCGATGCAATTTAATGACAAATTGTCAATGAACAACTCAGTACTACAAAATTATTTTATATGTTCAATGCATTTCCGTAAAAACTTCGAATTAATATTAAAGTTAAACACACAAACTCCTGAATTCAGTCGATTTATATCAAACATTAATAATTACGTAATTTATAAACAGCTCCATCGAATTTAAATGATGAGGGTTGAAATGGATATTTCTCACCCTCGTATCAAATCCAGTACTGATCATTCGAGCTACATGAACACGATATTTATATGACTTATCAATGATTTACGGGTATCATTTTATTAGCATCCAATGTTTGCACAGATTGTCTTCTTTTCTTCGAATTTATATCAAGAGCTTAAAGTTTTAAATAATCTTATCTGATGGTTTGTTCTATCACGATGAAAGTTCCAAAAAAACGTCATACTGTTAGGTGTGTTAAGCAGTGTCGTAATGGAAATTCATTCGTTACATATCTGGGTGTAACACAAATTCATGATGTTGCATTCATTGGAATTATTATGTATTGTCATTGATTTAACACTCTTAAACAACTGAAAACGTAGAATTTGATCATACTGCTAACAATTTTTTATAACAATGATAGGATAGGCTGTGCAGATCCAAAATGATGAACGTTATGAGATGATTAAGGTGAAATGTCTAATCCACGACGCAATGAAGTGAAATAAATGAATTCATTGACAATCGATTGATGATCGTTTAATAATAAACTCACACGCAATCATCTTGATTTATATTTGATATCGAAAACATAAATTTCAACATTTTGTTGTACGATGGGCTTTATTGGTTAAGAAGCTGCAACTCTTGCCCGTTGCTTAGATGTCAGATGAAAGATTATGATCAGTGAACTTATGAATTGAAATACAAATGGAAAAACTTATGATGTGATCGTTGTTGATACAAATGAAGATTTTCATTTGAAATTGTTCGATGATAATTCTTGACTGATCAAATTCGTGAAAAATTTCGTGTAATATCACTCGTTTGACGACGTTTGCTGCATGATTTCAGATAAATTTGGTTAGCAACATGCATCATTCGGAGATTCAACGACTTCAGGTGCTAAACCCTTGTAAAATGTTCGAACGTCTGATGGTGGAGGTGCTGAAGTTGTCGATGGAGTGATCTCAGTATACACCGGGAATTTCATATATTGTGTAACCTCAAGGGTGTATATACGAAGACCAATGTAACCACCAAAGCCATCTCTTCCTCTAAATGAAATTCCAATACCACCGAGTGGAAACGGTGGTTGTGCTGTAACTTCCTGTGAATCTATCAATGGAACTGTGGTTTGTCCAGCATCTTTATTGATGTCGGTGTGTGTAAAATTTATCATCATGTTCGAATGCAAATCATATTTGAATTGTGAAGATCTCGTTGGATCATCAGGTTGGCCCATGTCGAATTCAAATCTACACATTCATTTCAGTATATCATTTTCGCATCAAATCAAATCAGAAAACAAAAAATTAGTCGGGCTATCATAAATCACCTTTTTTGTTTGTAATCATCGGGGTTCATTGGATGAGACGTAGCATCAATCCACATGTTAGAAGACGGAGTCAAATCACCTGTCGTTAATTCATATTTTGTGACATGAATTTGTAGCTTGAAAGCAGAATCATCGACTAATTTGAATCTTACTCCTGCAACAATTCTCACATCAGTACAATTCCATCAGTGTGATTTCGCATATGACAATCCATCATGCGTGTCTCATTCAAAAATGATATCGGCCAATGACATCAAACTCACCAGTAACAGCATAACCTTCTGGAGCTTTCAAATCATCAAGATATAACGTCTTACGATCATGTCGCAGACGTTCGTAATACATAGAACCTTTCGTTGATTGAATACCTGCTTTTTTGTAACTAATGTCCAAGTCTTTCCAATCATTTCCCTCGTGAATCATTCCACTTTGTGTGATTCGGGCTTGTTGAATTTGAATATGCAACGCATTGTCTTGAGTGACGAACTTCACGCCGGTAACAATTCTGCAAAACATGGCGACTCATAACCTCAATAATTGTGATACATGAAACGAATAAATTTCGACAATTAAGTGCAAAAGTTGATATGATCATGAAACTCTACTTGTTGTTGAAGTAATCAGACAACTGATCTGTGACACTGATACGCCAAATACTATTAGCATCAGCTTGAACATCATTAGTATGTACAGTACATGCACACACAAAGCAGCTAGCTGGAGTAGCGAATCTACCTGCAGCCCCGCGAAGGTATACATAACCACCTCTGATAGTCGTAGTCTTCTCACATGGCGTATTCGGGCCATAATGATTTCCTCTATTATCTTGCCACCACAAGTAGTCATGATCAGAGCCAACTAACTAAACAATTATTTTTCCTTCTGATTAATGACAGGATAACGGAGACCAATACTTCTATCAATAGATTTACTGTGATGTGATTCTTCACTACTGGATATTGAAAGATGATGTGACTACTTACTGCTGGACAAGCGGTCAAACTATTTCCCAAATGCCTACAATTATCTATCGTTGTATTCGTGTGCTCTCCAACTGCACGAAGTAGATGTTCTCTTGGACATCCTATACAACCACCACTTTTAACTGTACTTGAATCAAGAAGAGCAATGCGGGAGAACTTTTGCAATTCAAGGATATTAACACCTGTGATATGAGATCATGTGAAGAATGAACATCAATTAATATGAACAACTGATAACGGATAAATTGTGACGTCGTATTTACCTCGTACAGGTGAAGTTGCTTCACATCGACGAAGATGTTGAGGGAAACGTGAGAATGAACGAGAAAATAACGCATAATATTCTTTGAGACGTACGTCGAAATTCGTTTTTGCAATTTCCAATTCAGATGCGTAACTGTATCCTGTGTCGTCAGAGAAGATTAAAACATGAACACCGTCATTGACTCCGTAATTATGCGAATTGTTTCCATAACAGCTGTATTTGATATAGAGTTCCAAATCAATCGATCATAAATGATTTTCCGGCTATGTTCGTTAATTCTTTATCTTCGTTAATGTTCTGAATGATGAAAAGTTGCAGGAGTAGACAAGTAACGCCTAGCCAGCAACGAAAGATTAGGTAATTTTTTTGCCTCGTCTTTCCACCATTGCAGCGGATTTTTCCGATATCCAATAGTGGGCGTATGTAAATATTGAATGATTTCTTGGTCAAAACCTTGACCTAGTAATAAAAAGTGCTCATCTATCGATAGTTCACACTACATGTAATGAAGTTCGTCATCATTAAACAGCAATTTCGATGATTGATATCTGAATGACTCAAGCTGATATGACAAAGTACTTATTTCCGCCCGCCGGAAATAACAATTTACATGTAATCTCAGACATTTCTTACTTTATCTCCCTAGGTACGTGATGTACTAATTCATTACTGCTAATGTATATAACATCATTCCTCAATTGATCTGAACTTATCTGGTAAGGACTGGATATCCATTTGATAGAAAAACGTTCACATTTGTAACATAATTTCGAGGACAATTCTAAATTAGTTACACTTGAAATTTGATAACTTTTATATCAGACAGAATTGTTAATTTGGAACTCTATTATCAATGATCATGAATACTAATTTCATACCGGCCGTATCAAACCAACGTTGAATCATCAATGTATGCGCCTGGATCATCAAGCCCTTCACTTCAGTAATGAACACTTGAATGTAAAGGTAATGAATCTTCTGTTGTGGTGATATGAAAGTGTCACAATCATGTAAAATATTTAGCTGAAGAAGAAAGAAATAATTTGTTCTCAGTTTAGTTGAGAAATTGTTTGATTCATAAATTTCTTTTATCAGTTTCAGATCAATTTCACTTACCATTGTTCGTGAGACCATGACTGATAAATAACCCATATCTTCTGCACCACCAGGAATGAATACTTCATGCATGTCATCAAGAAGATCGGGTACACTAAAAGTGCTCCACAGTGCTTTTTGTGCAAAACCACTCAATGTTTCATTACCAAATCCTCCACTAATTTTATATTCCCTCGTTTGATCAAAATATTTATCTATTCTTGAGAAAGTAAAACGAAGCCTTTGGTTCATTGTATTGAGACTGTTCTCAAGTTTTATATCAACAAGCAACGTGTTTAAAAAACTGTCCAACTTTATATCCAAATGATTCTCCAAGGTATCCAGTTTGGAGGCTATTTCATTCATTTTATTCATTATCACAACAATATTCCCCCTTGATTTATCTGGATTTTTGTGGTTCTCTATTTGATTATACAGTTTGATGCCCCATTCGTATATTTTTTGGATCAGTTCGAAACTGATTTCCAACTCTTGCGCTCTTACTTGTCCGCTGATGAAACAAATCATCAACAGACTTGATAATATTCGAGTCATATTTCTGGAACGTATTGTTATATACAATGAAACATTTTTTTATAACACTCGATAAATTGTCATTTGTGCGTTTGATTCGGTTGTCATGATTGTGACGGTGCAAAAGTACTTCGAAGATAAAGCTATGAATGATAAATAATTGTTTCAAGTTTTTAGTTATTGCATGACAACTTTGAATGCTGAATAGTCCCGATGATCATTTTTCATATCATTCAACGTAAAATTCCCATGCAATTTCTATTCTCACAATAAATTTTGCTTATATCGAAAACAATCAACAATCAACATCATGATATGCAATGACAAGAAAAGTTGCGAAATGCATCAATAGAGTTTAGTTGCTTAAAAAATGATTGAAGTGAAAGTCACTTACGTTCACGATCAACCCCACTGATCAATCGTGATGTTTCTACTCCGGTACCCCGTGTTATACTAAAAAATAGTGACTGAGGTGGGACCATTTCAAAATCATTCATTTAATGGTGGTAAGCAAGAATTCTCTCCGACTTCTTTTTTCATTTTTCCTGAAATTGATATTTAATAACCAGAATTTTGACATAATTTTATCTTATCTCTGGATGAAAATAGGTCGTACTTGATGAAATTCAGAGAGAAGGATTCAATTTATTTGAAAAAATATAATTCTTTACAATTTCCCACTTCTCAAATGTGAGAGACAATGAATAGATGTAATTGATAAGTTCACTCATCAGCATAAATTTATATTCGTATTATCAATTTCAATCCTATTTAATGAAATTCAGTTCATTATAACAATTCAAGTGAAAAAAATGATCACAGCCCAACACCTTTGCCAATGACTCCACAATAATGAAATTCATTAGCATAAATAAACTCATGTTTTACCGTTTTGCATATTATAATTTTATCAATTATCAAACTGTTATCAATTTTAGAAACAACATCATTCACCTCCATGAATTAATGAAATGGAATTTTTTGAAATATACAAAATTCAAATTCATATCTATCCACGCCAAAACTAAGAGAAAATATCATCCTCACTTGTGTCAACATTTAGAAATAATTTCAACTTAAAATATTCATTAATCAATTCCATGTTAACAAAAATAATCGTTGATGTAGTATAAAATATAGTACAAATGCTCATCGTAGTTTAAATCAGAAATTACTCATGTCAGATTAAAATTGTCATGACATTTGTACAGCTAAGTAACAGTACCATACGAAACTCTGAACAATGACTCAACCACCAAAACAAGATATTGATAACATATAACAATGTTGATTTAATGACAACAATAACAAGTTGCTTCATCGTCGTAAAACACATTTAGATATGATTGGAACAATATGATAAGATTAAAATATGATGAGTCCAAGAAACAAGGTCTATGACAAATTTATCGAGAACTTTTATACGACCCTTCAGGTTCAATGTTGTTCATGTTTATCCTACTCAACAACATTATCCAAACTTTCTTACCGAGCTTTGGATATGTTCATGATCATAGACGCTTTTTAACTCTTCATCAAGTCCCACGTAATTTATGATCAGATTAAAGAAGAACCGAAAAAGAATGACGCAAATTACTATTGTACGTGAAGAATATTTATTGAACGTGCTGAGTACACATGTCTGATAGCATCAATATTACTACTAGTTTAATATTTTTCATGCAGTCCTCGCTATTGCTCATATCCAACGCCACAAATTCGTTCGTTTATCAGAATTTGAGGGCGATCAATTGTGATGGAAATGCAGTCTGATTTGTTTTCTATCAACGAAATATTTCTGAGTTCATATCATTCCAGCTATGATGATACATCCTAGATTGATCAAAGTAGTTCAACGACACTGATTTGGTGAGTGATCGCACCTTCGTTAGACATTGAGAGCAAGAATCATTTTATGCAGGTTATATCATACTTGTACCACTTGATATGAATCTTGATTGCTGTGCCTGTATATTTCGCCGTCCAACGTATGTACTTCATATCTCAATTTTTTAGGTTTAGTTACTGTTTTTCCATCCGAATCAATATCCGGAAGCTCCAGGAAATCCGTGACATCCAACGTAAATATTCGGGGAGCAATATAACCTCCAAAACCATCTCTTCCTTTGAATGAAATTCCAATACCACCGAGAGGGAACGGCGGTTGTGTTGTGACATCCAGTGACTCTATCAATGGAATAGTGGTCTGTCCAGCATCTTTATTGATGTCAGAATGTGTAAATTTTATCAAACTATTTGAATCCAAATCATATTTGAATTGTGAAGCTCGCGTTGGATCATCGGATTGTCCCATGTTGATTTCAAATCTACAAATGTCTCAGTGTATCATTTCCACATTATTTCGAATAAGAAAAAAACAGTCGAATCATCATCGTGATTTACCTTTTTCGTTTATAATCAGCAGGGTTCACTGCATTATTCGTGACATTGATCCACTCACCTGCGAATCGGAAGACCTCACCGGTATCCAAGTTAAACTCATTCATGAATATTTGCAACTGGAACGCAGTATCGTCGACCAATTGGAATCTCACACCTGTATTAACACTTTGGATATCAGAATATGTTTACCGGTAAAACTTCGCTAATGGCTTTCAATTATTTGGGACTCGAGCAAAAATTTTACGGCCAAATGTTGTTAAACTCACCAGTGACAGCAAAACCTTGCGGAACCTTTATGTCATCCAGATATAGCGTCTTACGATCGTGTCGTAGACGTTCATAATACATGGGTGCTTTCGTTGTTTTGAGACCGTGCTCATATAAACTGATGTTCAAGTCTTTCCATTCATTTTCTTCATAAATCATTCCACTGTGCTTGAATCGAGCTTGTTGTATCTGAAGATGTAACGCATTTTCCCAAATAACGAATCTAACCCCAGTTACAACTCTGCAAAATGTGATAATTCATGTTAGCCATTGGATAGTGCCATGTGAAATGAATAAATTTTTCATAATTATAAAGGTTAAGGTTGGAATGAATATAAAACTCTACTTGTTGCTGTAGAAATCCGACGTTTGTGACGTGACACTGATGCGCCAAATCGTGGAAGTGTCACTTTGAACGTCATTTGTTTGAACGATGCAGGCACACACCTTGCAAAAAAAATAACCTTGAGGGACTTCTCTAAATCCTGGAGTGGTAATCGATCCACCGGAAATTTTTTGCTCATTAGCACATTTTGCTACAGGCCCATAATTTTTTCCTTTTTCATCTCGCCACCATAAATATTCATGAGGTGAACCTAATTCCTGAACAATTCATTAATCACATTTTATTTGGGAAAATTCAACCATTGGTGTAAAACTCACTGCTGGACAAACAGTCAATTCAGTCCCCACGTTTTTACAATCGTTTATCGTAGTGTTTGTGCGTTGTGAGAGAGAATTGAGTGTTGAGTCTGATGGACAAGCCAGACAACGGTCACTTATCACAGTATTTGCATCGAGAATCGCAATGCGATCGAATTTTTGCAGTTCGATGAAACTAACTCCTATGGAATGAAAACATAATGAATGACAACTAATTCATACGAGAGCATAATTGAAATATGAACTCTAACCTCACATTTACCTCGTACAGGTGGATTTGGTTCACATCGACGAAGATGTTGTGAAAATCGTGGAAACATTTGATTAAATACTGCGTAATAATCCCTCAAATGATTCCGGGAATTGTCCCTTGCAACGTTAATCTCAGATGTGTAATTGTACGCTATATTTTAGTGAAACAAGAACAAAAATAATTTCATTAATGCGAAAAATATGAAAACATGGATGTCAATTCAGAATCTTGAGTGGGATCGACAAACTATGAATTGGACGTTCCATTCCAACAATTGGAATCGTAACAATATCCAATCAAATCATAAAATTTTTCCTGCGGAATGACACCACTAATTCCATGAAAATTCAATTGAGAATTTTATGGTTTCATGAATAATTTATAAAACCGTACATGTCTCATCGAACCAGCGCTGCGTCATGATAGCTTGTTGTTGTGACATCAGACCTTTTATTTCAGTTATAAACACCTGAATGAAAATATAATAAACCTTCTGTTGTGGCGAAAGGAAAGTGTCACAATCGTGTAAAATGTTAAGCTGCAATAAAAACAATTCAAATATTGTTATTCATAATTTCTAAAACACAATGGATGTAACGATGTTGTTATACACGTCCGAAATCTCAACTCACAACTGTTTGATCAAGCATGAGCGATAAAAATCCATCATATCCTACACCAACAGGAAAGAATGCTTCATGCATGTCATCAAGGAAGTCTGTTATACTACCAGTGCTCCATAGTGCTTTGTGTGAAAAATCTTTCAATGTCTGATTGCCAAATGCTCCACCAACTTTGAATTCTTTTGATTCGTCAAAGTATCTATCTATTTTAGAAACACAATGACGAACCTTCCCCCTCAATTCATTAAGATTATTTTCAAGTCTGATATCAGCGAGCAACATATTCAACATGGCGTCCAATTTTATATCCAAGTGGGTCTCCAAGGCGTCAATTTTAGTTGATACTGCATTCACTTGGTTCATAATCGCTACAATATTCTCTCTTGATTTATCAGGATTCCTGCGTTCTTCGATTGTATCATAAATTTTCATGCTCCATTCATACAACGATTTAAGCAGTCCTACCATGGGAAATTCTTCTTCATCAGCAGTTGTTGATCCATTGATAAATAGGATCATAAGAACACCCACCAATATTGACATCTTCCTGTAACATTTCCGTGAAAAATATATTTAGTAGACTGTTCAGCAGTTCCCAACATTGGGATATGAATTGGTTATGAATGTCTTGGCTCACAGAAAGCTCACTCGATCTTATTGTCAGATGATTCGATATAAAAAAATATATCAGAAATATGTTGAGCATCTGTCGGAACTTTTGACCAAGACAATTCTGATCTCTAATGATTGATGATGATGAAGAAACCTGGAAAGATGGCTTCGATATATTTCACAATCACGTATTCATCGTATGGTGCTTTTTAAAGAATGAACGCAATTGGAATATTTGCCTAGGCAAATATCAGTGGGGATAAAATTTACCTTTATATTATTCTTCCTAATATAGCGAAGAACCTGAATACTGTTCCCAAAATCAGTCCACAACTGTATAGGAAACTAACATCAAATGAGGATTCAACTTGACATTTATATGGGCTGCTATCAGTCAAGTGTGTTTCTAGAATGGCACGACATATTGACACAAGTTTCTTTTTGAATTTAAAAATATGTTTGATGGAGGTACCAGGGTATATTCAATTGAAATAAAAAAAGTGAACAGTGAATATAAATTATTTACAATAGATCAAAATTGGAAATACTTGTTGAAAGAAGATATCGAAAATAACCTCTACGTAAGTAGAATTTCACCGGCTTAGTTGACCTTTCGTTGCGTCCCGGGATAAATAACAAATTCGACATGGACAACAATAATTCAAATATTTTATCTTACCCGACATTTATGGAAATGATAATACCAACAATTTTTCATAAATTGTAATTTTTCAGGAGTGATTTAACCAACATAAAGAGGACTACATTCATCCACCGATTCCAAGGGAGATTACATCAAAGCTCACAAAAGTTTTGCATTGTCAATTGTGTTCAACTAATTTGTCATCTCATGGTCGTCAATACCGCGAGATGAACGATATGAAGTTGATTCCTGAATTGATGCATCAAGAGTCAGATATTCCACAGACCCTCTGTGAAGTCTTCGTTCCCATACATAACCACAATATATCCGCTTATTCAATGATACGATAAAACACATCTCATATGTTGTTGAAAAATAATTTCTGTATGAAATTCCTCAAATCAGCTCATTTCTGTTCTGTTATGGCCGGTTTTGAACACTCAGCGTTGTTCGATTCCGCAAAAAGTTTTGTAAACCAACATCAACTACAGTTCCGTCAGTTGATACAATGCCGGCTTTCTTGTAAACGGATTTGTGATAAAATATCAACACAGCCATGAACTTCCTATCCTAATTCACATGCTCAATGAAAATACTCAACATAATATCAGATCAACAACGTTGGATTCAAACATTAATGGACAATATATTCATGTTATTTGTTTTATTTGTTATTACAGAAAAATTACACATATCATCTTAAATCAAGTTGTTCTTCCAGATACGTTTGCTTTAACAAAAACAGTAGTTTTTCTAGTGCATTTTATACTTGTATAACATGAGGGATTCTATTCGCCCAACAGTATCGCCAAGGTTTTCCCAATGTCGACTCATTTCTATGAGGGGCAGTTGATGGCATCGTGGAAAGTGGGAACTCTTTCTCTTCAGGCAACCAGGACTGATCTGTCATCACTGAATGCACTTTGGGTAGTTCCATGTGCTTTATAACATCGAGAGTATTGATGTGAAGAGCGATATATCCACCAAAGCTTTCTTTTTCTCGGAATGAGACACCGATTCCACTGAGTGGAAATGATGGCTCAGTTATGACAGGTTGTGCATCTAACAGTGGAATGGTTGTTTGTCCGCCATCTTCATAGATATCAGAATGCGTAAATGCGACAAGTTTGTTTGATTCTAGATCATGATGGGAATTTGAAGTTCGCCATGGGTCATCAGATGAATCCATCTGAATTTCGCGTCTATAAAGAAATTGTTTCGTTTTATATACACTCCACGATAATTTGAAATGTATGAAGGACAATTCTCACCTGTTTCGTGTATAATCACTTGGCTTCATTGGGTAGGTTGAGGCGTCATGCCAGACGTTCACATATGGATTCAACTCGCCAGTCTTGAAGTTGAACTGCGTTGCGAGAATTTGCAGTTTAAAAGCAGAATCCTCGACCAACTTGAATCGAACTCCTACAAAATTAATAGAAATAATCCCACTCCAATAATTTTCCGTGTTTTTCAAGAAAGAAAGAAATAAAACGAATAGACTCACCAGTTACAACATAACCTTCAGGGAGTTTGATATCATCAAGATAAAGTGACTTTCGATCATGTCGTAATGATGCATATTTCATTTTGTAAACTTCATTCATATTACCACAATGATAGCCGATTTCGAGGTCTTTCCATCCACTAGTATTATAAATCATTCCACTGAGTGAAAATTGTGCTTGCCGGATTTGAATATGTAACGAATTGTTTTGGGTAAGAAATCTGACACCTGTGACCACCCTGCAATTAATGCAATTTGATTATCATCAATTAATGAATTCACTTTCATCAATAGCATAAAAAATGAAGATCCAATCATATAGTGATCAAATAATTTACAGAACAATCATCATAAAACTCAACTTGTTATTCATTATTTCAGAAATTTGTTCTGTAAGACTAATTCGCCAAGTTGCTGTATCATCATCGATTTGAGTTCCATTAAAATCTGTAGAACAGGCGCAAATCGTGCATTGGGAAATTTTCGGAAGTGCATGTACCGATGTATAAATGTGCAAAGAACCGCTCATGATTTGTTTTGAGCATGGACACGGTGCATCCAAGCCATAATGACCACCGTCTGCATCTTCCCACCATAAATATTTGCGATGCGAATTCCTAGCCTTGAAAAGAGAAAAACGATATCGTTCAATGTAGAATAGTTTACCAGTTCGTTATTTAATCTACAAGAACAACATGAAATCTTACTGGACAAACCGTCACGAACTCTCCCATTGCCTTACAATCGTAAATTGTGGTATTTGTTCGAAGTGATTTATATCGGAGTTCAGACGGTTTCGGACACGTCAAACACCTGTTGTCACTCAGTACTTTCGAATCGTGAAGTGTAACACGTGAGAATTTCTGCAACTCCAAAAAATGAACACCTGTCATGATAATAAAGCATGAAAATCAGAAATTAAAAACTTTGTGAAATAAATTAAGGTGAGAATATTTACCTCGTTGTGGTGAATTTACATCACAACGACGAATCTGTTGGGGTATTCGAGATATCAAATCAGCGAACAATTTGTGATACTCTTCTGCCCTTTTTTCAAACTCAGCCATCAACCGATTCAACTCATCCACATAAGTCAGTGCTGAATTGTGAAAAAGTTATAAATAAAATACATCTCGTATGAAATGCCGCAGAATATACATTCAACTAGTCACAATTGGTCCATTCAAAACCTCACGGGTCAATTGGCAAGAACGTAGTCTTTGTTAGGTTGAGAAATTGATCGAGATAATCGTCAAATTGTTAATCGTTGACCAACCGGATTCTGCGTTTCCGTGAAATTTCGATTGCAAACCCTATGAGGGGGTTTAATAAAAGAAGATGAAAATTTCCTACGCATGTCATCAAATAAATGTTTGATATTGAGACAATGCTGCTGTGTCAAGAGACCTTTTATCTCCGTTATGATCAAATGAGTATAAATGTAGTAAATCTTTTGTTGCGGCGAGAGATGAGTGTCGCAATGCTGTGTAGCATTGATCTGAAAGCAGTGCAAATTTTGTTTATTTATTATTCAATCAATGACATGATTGTTTATAGAGTCGAATTACCATTGCATGTTGATGTATCGTAGATGAAATGTAGGAATCCGATGTGTCGTTCCAAAAAAATATCTTATAAATCTCATTAAGAACTTCAGCTACACTTCCCTTTCCCCATAACGCTTTATGTGCAAATGATGACAATGTTTCATTACCAAATGCTTCACCAAATTTGTATTCTCTTGATAGATCAAAATAATTATCAATCTTGGTGAAACCATGACGCAGCCGTTTATGCAATCTGGGAAGACTTCCACCAGCATGGATGTCGAAAAGGAATGTGTTGAGCATTGTTTCCAATCTTATACCCAGCTGATTATCTAACGCGTCCATTCTTTCTGATACAAAATGTACCTGTTTCATTATTTGTCTTATGTCTGCTCTGCATTCATCACCATTTTTAAATGATTGAATTGCTCTAAATATTCTAGTACCCCATTGCATCAACAGATCGAGTAATTCGGGCGCTACTGGAGATTTCTCATCAGCTGTCGTTTGTCCATTGATGCAGAGAATCATTAGAAGACCGACGAATATTCGAGCCATTTTTCTGAAATATTTTGTTGTTGTGTTATTCAGGTTAAACGGAAAAATGTGGAAATTCTCATGAAGTGTTTCATGAGAGAAAAGGATTGTCATTACAAGAATTGAAGTAGAAAGGAAAATATGAATTTTCTATGTTGATCATCCATCCACTTTTTACACACCAATCAACCGAGTGAATATTCATCCGAAGATAAGAAAAAAATATTTCAATAGCGCATTGAATTGGTCGTATGCGCATACCTGACAAATTGTTATTTGATTAGTTTTTTATTTTGGTCGTTGATAATTGTACTCATTGAGTCTATTATTAGTTCATGAACATATCAAGTTTTGTAACTGGTCACAAGAAGCATCGATTATTAATCTACAAAAAATTTTTCGTATTTATTTATTCACATTGATCACATCCATCTTTCAATAACGGCACATTCATTTCATGATTTTATTAGTGAATTCGATTGCTGAAATATTGATATATAGCTGTCGGTCGTACAATGAAGAATCTAAATTGGATTTACCTTACATAACAATTCTCAAATTGGCATTCACTTCTTGATAAATCAAACAAATAATTCTTTCAGAGTTCTCCAAAATTTTTTTGCCCTGTCTCTGGTCATATAAAATTCAATACTAACTGTACGGAGAACTCCGACAACACTTTTATATGAACTGATATCAGATAAGTGCGTAATTCTAATGATGAAAAATGTTTACGCAGGTTTTTTTCTTCAATGAAAGATATACTGGGCGCTATTTTATTCATAATGATTTTATATGTTTTACATAAGAGAATTTTATAGTATTTATTGGTTCACTGTCACTTAAAAAAAGTGCGAATAATTGTCATCAGTAACAGTGAGGAATAACAAAGAAAATGTTATGTAAGACGAATAGACTTTTCTTCTTTCGAGTCCCATTGTGTTCTAACCGAAAATGTCCACGTGAAATTTTGGGTATATCGGCACATGATTGAGGTTATGAATCATGTTTGAAGTTTGTTCCTGTGATGACAATCATCATCATGCTCTAGTGGCATAGTAACGATGCTAGATGTGATCAGACTCTCACAGACATTTTTCAAATATTCATAACAATATTCTAACCATGAAGACAACTCTTTGTAATTCATACTCAAGTTTATTCTTCTTTGACCTTCATAGAGATATTTTTTGCGTGTTATGCTTGGAAAATGTTGTTATTCCTATATGGAAAACAAGTTCCGGTGACTCGAATGATCATCTATAACCTCATTTTTACTTCTTTTCGAAATAACACCGATTGATAATGATTCAGGCACTTGCTCAAATATCAGGAAAATGTTTTTGCTACCGTTTCATGTATGTTCAGGTGTTTAAGTACATAGTAGAATTAATTGAGTCTTCGTATTATACAATATCTACATGTATTACAAAATGAGAGTTACGAATTTTGACTTTCACATACGGTATGATGATAATGAAAAATTCAAAAAAAAATTTTCGACATACATGAGAATAAACTCGTTTAATCTTTTAGTTAACTAAATATTTTTCGCACCGAATTATGTGAACAGCGACAGAAGTTGAAAAAATTGTTTACTCAAATTTTTTGTTCATTCCAACAGTTTACCTCATGTCAAACAGAGCTCTCTAACAAGAATATCGTATGAGTATTTCAACCACATTAATGTTTCAATATTTGAACACGGTAGATTAAAAATTTCTTCATCGTTTTCAAAGACTTAAGATAGAGGTTAGGTTTTATGCAATGAACGCCTCAACACAACATGCCTGATGTTCAAAATATTTTCGATATCCCTTTTTGATGTTGAAAATTTCCTACAATTGGTAAGAGTGAATGATCAACCTCTGTGATTGTTTCATATTCTCACAACTCCATTCATCACACATTCAACTTTTTTTTGTTTTCATATAGTGAAAATGTTACAAGGTCTGACAGATTCATCCAGTGCATTCATGTTTTTCACTGGAATGTGTAAAATATTGGAACATCAAGGAGATGCGAAGACTCTTCGTATTTCCATCCAACAATCTCCAATGATAATCGTCCATGTCTCAATGTATTATCAGTTTTGATGAAGTAATGGTAAGCTGTCTATTGAATTAGTCCCTATGTGGTATATCTCACATTCTCCAAACCAGAATAAATTTCATCGTCTATCATTATCTTATATGTCGTTTCCAGATATGCCGGGGTCGTTGTGGGAACTCGTCTTATTTCAGGATTTCTTATATACTTCGTTACATCTAGTGTAAACAAACGAGGAGTGACATAACCACCAAAACGCTCTCTTCCTTTGAATGTTAACCCAACACCACTCAGTGGGAATGGTGGATTGGTCTCGACTGGTTGTGCTTCCAACAATGGAATGGTCGTCTGCCCACCATCTTTATTCATGTCAGTATGAGTGAACCTTATGAGCTTGTTGGATTCAAAATCATATTTGAATTCAGATGCTCTCGTTGGATCATCAGCTGAGTCCATGTTGATCTCAGTTCTTAAAAATGAGTAAATGATCAATCAATTCTGCATCATCCACACCAAAGCCAAGAAAGAACGGGAAATCGTTTCAAAAAGAGTACCAACCTTTCTCTCTTATAATCATCAGGTCTTGTTGGATGTGTTGTAGCATCGAGCCATTTACTACTTGATTGATGTAAATCACCCGACCCAAGATCAAATTCTGTTGCTAAAACTTGTAACTTGAACGCAGAATCATCAACCAGTTGGAATCTCACTCCTGTAAATGTAGAATCGATTGATTCTCAAAATGTTTTTAAATCAAATCAGATACGCATTCAATAGATTTGAACGTATGAAAATTATTGGATGGTTATTCATCAACTCAATGAAGCGAAGGGATGAGAATATTTTTACCAGTGATAACATGTCCCGAAGGAACACTGACATCATCAAGAAATATTGACTTGCGATTGTGCCGCAGTGGTACATACTGCATTGACCCTTTTTCATGATTCACAGTCCCATTGTGATAACCAATGTCAAGAGCTTTCCATCCGTCATTTACATAATTGAATGCACTCTGGGTAAATCGAGTTTGTTGGATCTGAAGATGTAACGCATTGTTATGCGTTACAAATCTCACACCCGTTACAACTCTGCAATAATTGAATGTTGTTAGATGTTGCATCATAAATGGAATGTATCAACTAATGAAGACATCATTATGCAACTCAACTTGTTATTCCGATAATCTGAAGTTTGTTCTGTAGTGCTAATTCGCCAGATTGTGGAATCATCATCTTTTTCAACTTTATTCATTTCTACTGTGCAAACACACACTTTACATTGATCATAAATGTACGGACTACCTCTATATCCAGGGACTATTAGAGATCCACCTCCTGTTTTAGTTGCGTGAGGACATGATAGATCAGGACCATAACGATTACCATCTTCGTCTTTCCACCATAAAAATTCACGGTACGAGTGTTGATCCTAAACAATCGTTGTCTTATGTATCATCGATAGAATGATGAGTTATATTTCTTAAACAAAATCTTCACCGCTCGACAAAGTGTCACAAGTGTTCCCATCTGCTGACAATTGGATATTGTCGTATGTGTGTGAACTGATTCATCATGAAGAATTGATTCCTTTGGACAAGCATAGCATCTCTCATTTTCCACTATATTTGGATCGAGAAATGCTAATCGAGAAAATTTGTGCATTTCCAGAACATGGACACCTGCGGAACGAATGAAAATCATGGCGGGTAGAAAACCAGTTCATGGGAATGACAATTGACATGAAACTCACCACGTTCAGGTGCATGCACTTCACATCGACGCATATGTCTTGGAATCTGGTCTATCATTGAACAGAATAGATCATGATAAGATCTCAGTCGTGATTCAACGTCTCTCTTAGCAGAGTTCAAGTCAGCAACGTAGGTGTGTGCTTAATTATGGATAATTTTATAAAGATGAATTAGTTAGTTATAGTCACGTTCAAAAGAAAAATGTTGATGATATAGAAAACTCCTCACAAGAATCGTCGAATAATTGTTTGAGCATGAGACAATGTTGCTGTACCAAGAATCCTTTCATTTCAGAAATGATCAATTCGATGTAAAGATAGTAAACTTTCTGCTGTGGTGAAACATGAGTGTCACATTCGTGCAGAAGATTTAGCTGAAGCAGAAAAACATGAGTGAGAGAACTTTGTCATTCCATAGATGTAACATAAACTTCTGATTGAAATTTTCCAGTTAGTCGATTGATCATTCAATCATCCCTTTGTATAATTGTTCGAAGTAATTTTTCGACAGGAAAGATATCCAACTCCATGAATGTTCAACGCAGAGACCAAAGAATTCATTCTACATGAAAATGTGACAAAGTTAGGGATGATTGAAAGTTGACTTTCTGTTACACTGCTGTTTCAACATTGTCTTTCTGTTCTTACAGGTTGGTACATATGATTCAGAATTTTTATGGTGGACAACATACATTCGTGCTTTGGAGCATCAATGACAAGAAGCCGTCTGCAGGAGATCCAGGAGGAATGAATACACCTTGGAGATCGTGTTGAAGATTTGGTACACTATTAGCGCTCCATAGTGCTTTATGTGCAAAATCTTTCAAAGTGTCATTACCAAACGGTCTACCAAATTTGTAATTCTTGATTCGATTGAAATAATGATTAATTTTAGCTAAAGAACGACGTAACGTTGACTTCAACAGAATGAAACTTCCCTGTATTTTGATATCAGACAGTAAAGTATTCAACATTGAATCCAATTTGATATCCAAGCGAGTGTCCAACGCATCCAATTTAGAGGAAACTTCTTCCACTTGCTTCATTATTGTTACAATATTCTCCCTGGATTTATCTGGATTTTTGTCTATTGTTGAATAAATTTTCACACCCCATCCGTATATTTTCTGAATCAATTCAAACGTTATCTCAAATCCTTCTACATTCGTTTGTCCACTGATGAATAGAATCATCAGCAAACTTACTAACACTTGTGTCATCTTCCTGGAATATTTTGAAGGTGAATGAATATGGAAATGTCGATTCTGTTGATACTCTTTCAACTTTTCATGCAATTTCAACTTTAAAAACTTACTTTCATGAGGTGAGTATGACATTCAAGGGTGTATGATGAAACCTTCCAATTCTGATCGTATGGGAATTTTTAACTGAAAACGTGGCAAAGTCCAACCGGATATTTATATCAATTGCCACCTGTCAATTGCGAGATAACATTTAGGAAAGATGTTTGCACAGTTTTATTTCAAATGACTCAAAAAATTATATGAATCTATAATTTTGACTTTTATATTATCGAGAGTTCCATCTAATGTTGGAAAAATTTCAATATTTATCGTTCATATCTTGCGCATACGTTTTTTACATCAGAATGGAACTGGAATTTTCCATTTTTATTTTTCTACAAGAGCAAAACATCACCGAAATTATTCATTGAGAACAAATTGTTTTTTCTAAATGAAATAAATTATCAAGATGTCTATCAACAATCGCTTTCTTATCTTATATGGACGGAAATGAAAATATTCTGATGATAAGCAACAGCCACTGACGACGTATCAGTAGCAAACAGTATTTTCCCTATTCTCAAATATTACTAAACTACCAGGAATGACAACAACATTTGTTCTAAATGATTTTTTCAATGCATGTCATCAAAGTTCCTGCCATAACATTGACGTATAAATCATCCCTCTCTATGTTTTTCTCATTTCACAACAAACGGAACATAACCAAAAATGTTCATCTATGAAAACAATTAACAAACGTCGACTTCATAAATTGTTTACTCAGTATCATAAAACTTTGAACAATTCCAAAAGAGTTCGTTCACTCTAACCTAACTTTTCGCATTGAAATTCAGAAATCTCAATTTGTCATTCAACATCTCAATTGTCTACTATCACAGTGAAATAAAAGGAAATCAATTATTAAATATCCACAGATTAAGATGAAGAATATTTATTAATTGAGCTATAGTATAATAATAATTCGAAGAATTCAAGGCATAATAATAACTATAACAATTAATCCGCACTTTTTGTACCCAGTAAAATACTTCAAACAATTATTCATATTCATTTATTTATATCTCTGTAACATACGAATGCAAAACATTTTATTCCATCGTATTTTCATGCTTTTATGAATAATAAAGATGACTGTGTTTTTCACAAAGGGAAAAAATTGTTCACCCACATTTATTATTGTTTCATATTTAATTATTCGTGACTAGAATACAGAAGAAAAGAATACGAACAAGTTCAACACGTCATGAGTCACTTTTCACTCTTGTTTTCTCAATGAGAGTCACATTAATATCAGATTGTATCAGAAACTATATTCGAATATACCCAACATACCCGTTACATTCAACTATTCAGAATAAATTTGATGATATTTGAAATTTATATAATTTATTAATTCAATTATGTTTTATTTCGTTGCCTAAAATAGAATTGAATTTGTTTATATCGGGTTAATTATTGGTCAACCATAAATATTCACTTTTAGATAATGCTAAATGCTAAATTGATTTTTCAATAAATGCAGTGTCTTGTTATCATTATCAATATTAATCTTATTGTTAACATTATTATTGTATTCATTTGTTCAATTGTTTATTTAGGATTGTTGTATTTTCTTTTGTGTAGATCGCATGCATATATCAATTGTTTGTTCGAATATTTATATATTTAATATAATTGTTCACATGGAATAATTCATTCAAAGATAATCAAAATGATTTTTGATTGTGAAAATTGATGAGTTGAGATCTCCATAATTGTCAATTTGAAGTAATAATAAAAAGGATCTCTCATTTTTATTGCATTTTTTTTTCTTTCATTCGTTGTTTACATTCTAAAATGTGAAATTAATTATGAATAAATAAAATCTATGAAGAAATAGACCTGAAAGACGAAGAGTATAAATGTTCGCGTGAATTTTGTATTGCGAAAAATTCCTGAATTTTGTTTTTCATCTACCGATTATATTCACTATAAATCTAAATAAACTTGAGACATTGTCATTATTTATTATATCATAACCTCTCACTCAATGAGTAGAATTTTTTGAATCATTACAATTACATAAGACACGATCGTGCTATATCATAATAAACACGATATTAATTGGTGAATGAAAATAACCGGAGAGCATTAATTGTGCACTTTTATATCTGTTCAAGTCTGCACAAACTTTCTCATGTACTGAAATTTATTCTAACCAGATAAACAATAAAAAAAATTAGCACAAATAATTATAACCAATAAAATTGCACAATTTGTTCCCGTCTTTTTAATTGTCAATTGTTGTCTTTTCTGGTCGCAGTGATTTTTCTGCTTGACAAACAACTCAGTTGTGAGAAACTGTCACTCAATCGTTTTCGTACGTCATCATCATTCATATTTATTCATAGAATTGAAAATATTAATTTCTAATTATGTTCATTGTATTGAGATGAAATGTGCGAAGAGAAAATATATTAAAATGATGTGCAGGAATTTTTAAATATGTAATTAGAATGGCGTTTGGATTATTCTTTTGATGCATTATTAAGTAGTTCAATAATTTATGTCTTGACTCGTTTGAATGATTAATAAGAAGATAACAGAAAGAATAAACCATAAAGAACAAATATATAAATGAAACGAAGTAATAAAACTTATCAATTGTAATTGTCCCCTTTTCAATCTCGAAAATTATTAACAATTATTCAATCCATTTGTTTAATTCATTAACACATTTGCTGAAGTCCCGTGTACTGTACATACGCCAGAAAAAATCAGATATCTACATGTAATTGCTCGTCATTCATTTCATTAAATATTAATTTCTTACACCTGCTCTCCAATTTATGAGCTCAACGACATCAACGAAAAAATATTTTTTATGTTCAACTTTTAGTCTCTTCGTTCGTTTTTTGTTTAAAAAAATAATCGTAACATATTATACACATTTTTATTTATCATTTTTCCACGTAACTTTGTATTTAGTTTTTATGTATCTTCGAGACCACACGTGAATTTTTGCATTCACCTAATTTTCGTTCCTTTGTTCGAATAATTCCGCCTTCATGTTTTGGTTTCTCTCGAGATATTCATTAGATAGACGAATAGAAATCTATATAAATGAACAACATGAATTATAAACAATTCTTTGTGTTTTTTTTTCATTTGCTTATTCTGGTCTCGTGCAATTTCATGTCAACCATATCATCATAACCTCCAATAAAATTTCCCGACATTAAATTGTTTCATTTTCAAATTAATTAGTAACTATACACGGAGAAAACATTACACAAAATTTTGAATATATAAATCGAAAAATATCTCATGTTCACACTGTAAGTTCAATATATTACTTGCAACTGTTAAATTTATAATAACATTGCTACCGCACACAACTTTCTAGTGAAACACTCAGTAAACTACTCATCTAGGTTAAACAATCCATCAGTGACATCGATAATCATTACTGAACGATCAAACTAATTCTCATCACATCCTTCATCCATTTCACTCCTAACCTATACAACCAACACTTTAAAACGTAAAATTCTCTCCGTATATAAATTATACCCACAATACACGACCAATAACGACGAAATGGATAAATTTGGAATATCCCAAATTCGCTTGCTCTTCCTATTTTTCCTTCCGTCCAAAATAACTCAACAAAGTCACTCCCAAGATATAAATTTGAAACATATATACATCTTAAATAAAACAATAGAAAGAAACATCCTCCAAAAAAAAACTACCATACTTTTTCTATTACATTCCGAATTTCATTTAATTTTTTGGAATGATTCTAATGGCACGAATTCCACGTCAACAAATAAAAAAAATGGAACAGATTTAATTGTAAATTAAAAACTATATATATAGATCAACAGATGATGAAGTGTTTCGAAGAAATATAAAAAAAAGCGAAGATTAAATTAGACATAACCGCACAATCTGAGCACCATCAGCTAATCAATAACTAAATAATTCATATATATCTTATCTCGCCATTCATCTCCGTTTTTAAAAATTGATTTTGATAATAATAATCATCAGCTATTACTACTGTTGATTCCATTGTTTGAGTGATAATGATCATTGTCATTATCGTTTAACTGTAACCGAATTGCACCTTACGACACTGACACAACCATTTAATTATTCTTGCATTTCTTTCAACGATGCTCGGCGGATCACTCACACGTTGACTAGCATCATCATTACCGCCACCACTGCAATTATTACCACCACTCTGCCACTGTTGCTGTTGTCCATTATTACAATTACTTGATTGCTGTTGATTACTTGCTGACCATGGATGTAAACCTAATGCAGAATCGACAGAGCTAACACTGTCGAAAAATATTGGTGACGATGAATTTGACGTCGGCAACGCTGTTATTGCTTGGTAATTATCAGAATCAAGGCCGAGTTGATTGAAAAAATTTTCTAATTCTGTTATTGAACGTGGAGGTCGAGGTGCTGCTACTTTTTTTCTTCCATTGTCACCGCAGTGACGCCAATAGCGATCACTTATGTCGGATTTCGAACGTAATATTGGTCTTCCACGACCTTCCTTCCAACCATCAGAGAATCTGTAATTAATTTTAATCAGGATTGATAAACTCTCCTTAGACATTTAATTAATTTTCTTTCAATTCAAAATGGTGCGGAAGGCAGTTCAATCGACGACAATCGATTCGTAATGTTGAACGATTGAATGAATTCAATTGACAATCACTTGTCTAATTAATTTTCCTCACCTCGAATTGCACGTGGGACTATAATCAGTCTGACTATTACTGCTGTCTGAATCAGGGCCAATATTCCTGATTGCAGACGAAGAATTACCACTAACATAACTCGCTTTCCGCGAGCGTTGTTCCTTTTCATTCGAATGTTGTGTTGATGCACCACTGTCACGTCTAATTACATGACTACCACTACTACTATTCCAACAGTCTTGTATTTTAGTTAGCGGTGGTTCACTACGGTGGGTACAATGACCTGATGAACCACCAGAATCTCGAGCTGTTGCGCCATGGCTTAATTTACTTGAACCTGATGATTTTTGTGTTCGTCCACCGGATGATAAAACACTACTGGTGTCGCCGCCACCACCCGATCCCAGTGATCTTCTGATTCGTGAACTGAACATAAAGAAAATAGTTCAATAAATTTTATGCTTGAAGGTCCAAATGAAATCGACAATATCACAACTTATAAATGTCGGTGTTGTGTATTTGAAATGAAAAATACTTCACCTCTGATAACAAATTGCATCGCGTTTGAAACTGTGTGCTGAATAATCTGAACTCGTTTCACAGTCCGGACAGTTGTTAGCTGTTGAATAATGATGGCCAGGTGCCAAAGCCTTCATCGATGATTTGCTAGATGCTCTTGGTGATAATGATGAACGACGTCGTGAAGCACTTGTGTGTAAATCTGGTAATGATTTGTGACAAATAGTCGTTTCAATTGGCGGTGAAATATTCGACTTTTGTGTGCTTTTACCAGACGAATGTGAATGAGAATTGCTTCGCCCGAATTTGAATTTTATGTCTGGATTTAAATGCTGAAAAGTAAAATGAAAATTGTGTTTATCAGGCAGTTGTTCACTAATTGATCAATTAATTATCAATTTGTTATGGGAATCATAAATTGAGTCGTTCATGTGTTGATTAGAATGAGAGATTGTCGAACTCTACTGGAGATAAGAATCCTGACCGAACAATCGCTCATTTTAATCGAACTTTCATGAATCCTCTCGTTTACAGGTTGAAATTAATTCAATTCACGATCACACACGTTATTATTTGTCGATGCCGATGCTGATCTGATAACACCGACATTATCCGGGAGAAAAACATTCTCTTTGCTATCCGTATTCAATAATCGTCTCAATTTTGTCTGCAGTTGATCACTTCCATTAGTGGCGCTGTTTGGTGGTCCAGAAACAGCACGTCGTTGCGGCAATGATATTAATCGTGGACTTTTTGGTGGTAATGGTGGTGGCAGTGTACGTTGAGGACTCAGAACACCATCAGCTTAAAATAATCCAATGGAACATAATGAACATAAATTCCAATTCTATTTTATCCGAATGCCACTACATTTATCAACACAACTATACCAAGATAACTCACTAAAATTATATTTCAATTATGAGAAAAAATTTCTACAATTTTCTGATGATTTGATAAAATATTCATTGAGTAAGCAAACAATATCAATAACAGACACTCTGTATATCCCACTTCATCATATAAAATAGTGCGGAAAAAAGTGAGGAAACCATGAGTAGATAAATTGAAGACACTCACGTCGGTCTTGTTGGCAATTTGCCCAACAACACGTGCCTGGTGTATTTGATAATGGCAATTGTGTTATGGATTGTTGTTGTTGCTGATGTTGCTGCTGCTGTTGGACATTACAATTGGCCGTATTTCCACACTTGCGTAATAATCGTGGCGGTGCGCCAGGTGCTGTTGACGGCGCAACCTGAAGATGTCCACTATTTTTTAATTCTTGTTTTCTATCAAGAACAATTTCGCTCTTGACATAAAATGCTTTTGATTCTTGCAGTAATTCCACGGCGCTTCTTCTTTTCCCTGCAACAATTTATTCCAGTGAACAATATAACACAAATAAATATCAAGAATTGAATATTTATCATCACCAATCGTAACAGAAAGTGCACATAACATTCTTTCATCAGAAACAAATGGACATTGACTACATAGAGTCAATTGATTAACAAAACTCTCACTAAATCAAATTCCTAACCTAAAACTCTAAATAACACCAGAAATTCTCTCTCAATATTTCCATTGAACTTTAGCGTTTTTTTTTTCTTCTAAACATCGCAGCTGTTTCACATACGATGATGTCTTCAATATCATTCTTTCTCCACATACTAAATCCATTTGGTGTAGCTACTTTAGAATGCGTCACGTTAAAAGAAAAAATAAAAAGGCATATAAGTGAGAAAGACGCTCATTAAAACACAGCTGTTAAAATAGAGTATAGTTAGAACATAAAGATTGCGTTTTTATGAGCCACTGTTGCTGGAGGAGCACTTTCAAGTGTTATATGGGAATTGGTATTATCCATTATAACATTTGGCTTCCGGCACCCTCGAGGATTAAACTGCAGACATCTACATATACCTATATAGACGTATATACACATGTAAGAACAAGTCAACTCACACCAAGACATCAACCCTTCATAATTTATTCCAGTGTGAACAGACAAATTGTGATAAAGTCTAAGTTGAACTAAAAATAATTCCATTTTCTCAATCATGTGCCTTTTATCAGTTGTCCCAAGTGAGACATTTTTCACATCCAATCTTGGAATGTGTAAGATATTCAAATAAATTTTGAGGTTGTAGGTTAGATATTTTTCGATGGAACTGTTCTCAATTCACCAATGGATTATTGAATTGGATATCATTCGCATCCAATCTATCATCAGAATGTTGAGAAAATTGTTCTCAAACATTTAACAATAACACACGAGATTTGCTGGTATTCAAAATCTGTACACAACGGCAGCGATTAATTGAATTATCAACCGATATTATCATTACCAGTATGATCAATAGTGTGCCTGTGTTGACTCCTAACATAATTGGGTGGGGTTGGTTGCTGCTGTTGATGTCTCGTTTGCATTTCCCAATAATTTCTAATTCCATTGCCAAAATTTTCCTGTCTCAATTGTTGCTGCTGTCGTTGTTCATGTTGTTGCTGTTGTTGCTGTTGAGAGATTGAGGTTGGTTTGCACGAAAGCCTCGCCATAGCAGTCATCATCCTCTTCCTTAATCCCCAAAATCAGGGATGGTTTGTTTGTGTTGGTTTTTTTTTTTTTGGTTTTTATCTTCACGAATATTTTCATTCGTTTTCTGTATTGTTTTTTGTTTTAAACAGCTACTTACACGGCATTTTCTTTTCCTTCATTGTTTTTTATGTTAACTGGACACTTCTTCTCTCCTTTTCTATTTCTATTTTCTTGATGTTGTCAGAGTTGTTTCTTTTTATTTTCCTCACCCGTCACTCACGAATTTTGCATCGTCGACGCTTCAACCCCATTTCCGTGCTATTGTTTGCTGTCTGAAGAAAACAAAATGAGAAAATTTAATCACAATAAATAATAACAAGAGAGATAAAAAAGTAATAAGTACAGAGACTTCATTAGAGAGTATAAAAGGATTCACCAACAATGTTCATGAATATAAAAAAAATTCACGAATACATGAAAATATCCTTCATCATACCAAGAAATTAATGAATAAACTTGAAGACGTATGAACGAATATCCCTAAATTCAGTGTCTCCCATCACCGTTCTCCACATTATTATACACATTAAAAACTCAAAAATACATGACGATGCATAATATAATGCAGTGAGGTGCAATCACGTGTTACCGTTCATATTTCCCCACCTTCAACCATTCAATACATGTCCCACTCACGTCCCTATCACACGAATCATATGATGGTGGCTTGTTTGATGGTACAACGTGTCACAGAGTTGGTCAAACGGTATTTTCCACCGTTGCTACATGAAAAAAAAGAACCCATGGAGAGAAAAAAAAACAACAAATGAGCAAATAAAAAAAAAAGGAACGAAGTGTTGCATCGCTTCCACTACACTCTCATCGTTCTCCACTCACAAACGTCTATAAATATGTACAGATATATATATATATACGCTATGGATCCTCTTCTTTTATTTTTACTTTATTTGTTTACTTATTTTTTTTCTCGCAACAGCAAGTATACGGGATTCTTGAAATACGGTGGTTGAAAGCCGGACACGTGTAGAAATAACGACGTCCATCCTCTTTCTAGTTTGATGTGTGTCCTACACCTGTCTATGTATTTATGTTTGTGACTGTTTTATTTATAAAGATGTGAGAGTGGGTTTATCGATGATAGTTGACAAGCTATCGATAAGGTTATGAGAGCAACTCGAATATGTTGATATGTTGAAGGATATTGTGTGGTCTTTGTTGTTGATCATGATAATGATAATGTTCATTATAATGCTGATAATCCTCAAAGGAAAGATAAAATGTGACATGTCCGGTGAAATTTACGTGTCGGTAAAGAAGAACGTGTGATATTTAAGTAGCCGTTCTGTTTGTGTTATAATTTATTTATGTACTTATTTATCTCTATTTTCGTTCATTCACAGGGGATGATTGTTGATTTAGGGGTGTCTAATATATATAAAAGAAGAAAAGTTATGTGTTTGGGCAGGTTTTTTTTTGAGGTTATTTTTAGTGGTTAAGGTTTATGTGATGAGTTTTCCATTCCGAAAGTTATTATGGAATTTCTCAAAGATTTTTGACGGGTTTTACGACAGTTGTTGATTCCTTTCTGTTGATATGTTCAAATTGGGGTTCCTCTGAATATCCAAGAAATTTGAGGACGATGTTGATTATGTTATTCAAGAAAGTTTTGTAAATTCACGAGTCAAGATGGATTGCGACAAGACATTGGACATGCAAAGACAACGGCTCCATAGATTAAAATAATTTCAATAAAGCACTTTCCCTTCTTGAGCCTCGGGGAAATACCTTCAAAAACAATTAGTTATCATTAATGACTATTAATGACTACATTAGAAAATAATTAGGAATGCAGTTTCCCTCATTAAGAGACAAACTGCATTCCTAATCACGAATATCTTGATATCACCTATCATGGGATCCGCCCCATGATAAAGTATATAAATACACGGTGAGAAACCAAACTCTCTCTCAGATAGTTCGGTCGGTACCCGCGCATATACGAAACATGAGTTTGGTGAAGTCCCTGTTCATACTACGGTTGAACATACTAATTCTTTATATCGAGTCCCCATAGTACTTATGTGCGTGTGATAAGTATATTCGAATATCTATTTGCTCAATAAAACGAAAAACATTGAAATTAAATACGAATATTATTTTCGATTTCCCTTTGTAACGAAATCCACATTACAAACACCTGGAAAGTTGTAAAGTGTCGAAAGAAAATGTAACGAATGAAAATGGAAAAATATCGGATGAAATAGGTTGACATTTTCAATCTTGTCCTCACATCCCCACTCGTTCACTATGACAATTTCTACATCTTTTCCCTACATACACACACATGAATAAATACACTTACTTAAACGCATATAAATAAATAAATGTTATATACCCTGACGTAAAGTGACCTTGGACCAGAAGCAAACTTCCAACCCGGCCACCATGCTCTCCATTTATACAAACCTACAATTACACAAATGAACATACTGCAACTTTATATAGACATTTCCATCAACCAATATTCATTGGTGGCTTTCAAACAATACACATCGACATTTTCCTATTCCACCCCGTCACAATTCTATCTCAACATTATTCATATTCCTCATTGTGATCTCACCCACTCTATTACATGATTGAACTTCATATAAATTCCATTGAAACTTCAGTTGTGTTTAATTACATTGATGAAGCAATGTGTCCAACATTAACAACTGGATTTATAATAATTTTTTCAAAGACGCTTATTCATAGTTGACGCCATTGTGTCATTAAAAACAAATATGAAATAAATTCTCAACCCCATCTACATGTTCAATAGAAATAATAAAAGAAAAAGAGGGATGGATAAATATCAATAGGATCGATAATATTTTTCCTCAGTGAAATATCCATTCAATTCTTGTTTCCTACTTCCTCCGACGCCATTTGTATTTTTCTGTATGTAATTTATTTTTATTTAATAATAAACTTGGCATGTGCGGAAATATGATAAAGCGTAAAAATATTGGAAGTAATAGAAGCGTGAAAGGTGAGAGTGTCTTCTTTCAATAAAATACCTTTTATGTACTGGAAATAGTAGATAGAAAAGGCAGATGAAGGGGGATGGTGATGAAGTTTATTGTGAGTATGACGTATACACCACGTCAATGTATATATGATGAAGGTTTCAGACGTCATTTGTGCAACAAGGAATATTTAGACGTGTATGAATGCAACAACATAATGAACACGTTTGTATGAAGTGGGGGATGGAAAAAGAAGCAGTAAAAGATATGGAGTATTGTGCAAATGTTGCTATGTATATTATCACTTAGCTGATTGGAACGTGGTGTTTTATTAAATGTTGTACGAATGTAAAAATAAGTTATTGAGGAAAATATTACGAAGGTTGAATCGATGTTTATTTGTTGCTCATAATAGCCGGTGTATTGAATTTTTGTTTCCTATTATTTCGTGCGCTGAAGACAAATTTTAGGTTAGGAAATCGACGACATGGACTAGTTATGAACAATAACATTTGATTGAATTTTAGGGAGTGTATTTATGTTTTCAGGGTGTATTCAATGGATATGGTGATGGAATTCAGATGATAAAAGCCAGAGACGTTGATTGAAAAGTATCAGAATATTTTCAATGATAAAATCCATTTGAGATCAATTTAATCAATGGGTGAGGAAATAATTGGTGAGCATGGTGAGGAATATTGAAATTCATAAGAGAATTTCACAATTCTGAGCATGAAATAAAGTGGAAGAGAATGAATGTCAATTGTGCTTCGTTTCTTTTTTGATATTGAGTTAAATCAATGAGGCATGGAGAGGAATCCCGGCAAAAAAGGAACAAAACGTTACTGGTACAAACGGAATAAATAGAAAGAAACAGAGAGTAAATAGAAAGAAATAGTTGTTTATCTATGTCACATAAAAAACAACAAAAAGATTTTAATGAAATAGCGAAAAAGTATTTCTATGTAGAAAAAAAATTTCATACACCAATTAACCTAGAAAAAATCTCATATTCATCGATAAATTTTCAGTAACTCCATAAAAACAAGATCCAAATGAACCTGGGCCTATAAAAGGGTTACAACGCCCTCGGATAAACTTTCATATGAACATCCTGAGTATTTTCTCGTTAAATATCCACGTGGGAGTCACCTAGCGACTGAACTGCAGAAATACAAAGCGAAATAAATAAATAAATGAATCAATAAACAAAGAGAAATGATGAGAAATTTTCTCTTCATTCATAATTAATCATCATCATATGAAAAATATAAAAACGATGAATTAAAAAATTATTACGGATGTATTTAAAATATTTCAAATGTCTTTTATGTCCTCGCATTAGAAAATTTCTATTTCACGCGTCTATACACCCTGTGTAGTGCATTGTCATTGTTGAACTGTAGTTTCTAATGCTGATTTATATTATTTTTAGTTTCTATGTACCCATGACGAGCTCTATGAACCGAAAGCGGATACAACACGATAATTATTCCCGATACGGTGATGACTTTTTCCTTTTTTTTTTTCAACTTCCTTCCGAATTCTTTTCATGACAACGTGTACAGTACTGATAAATTAACGGTTCACTGCTTTAGTTGAATTACGAATGAATAATAGTTGAATTTCACTTGGATCAGTGAGAAAAATAATAAAACTGAACAACATTAATTTCAAATTGATCTATAGATGGATAAATGTGAATAAACAAAAATAAGCCAACGATAAAATGTGAATTGAAACCAATTTCTTTGCGTTCTATTTATCATTTCTGAAATCACATTTCAATTAATTTATTTTTGTGAATATTCAATTGATATTAATTGGTATAAATGTGTTGTAATTTATTGTTGTTGATGGTGGTCGACACAATGAGTTTGCACGATTGACTTCAATTAAAATCAATTTATTATGGACAAGTGTATCATGCATGTGAAATAATGTAAAAAATATATTTCATATTATTTCTTGAATATTCCAAGCTGTTTTTCGAAGTTCGTCTTGCTTCTCTGATGCAAAATCACCTCGAAAAATGTCGAAATCAAATTGACACGAAATCATAACCTAAAATTCAAATTCTGTTTTCAGTTATATCAAATTAAAAGACATAACCAAACTATTTTCCTTTTATTTTCTCATAAACAATTGCAGCAGCACCACAAAAATCCACACGAATTTTGTATTGCTTCGTTTAATTACTTTTAAAATTGCTGTACAAAACCAAACATAAAAAAGGGAGGTTAAAAAAGAAAATCGTAGCTACATTGAATTCACCGATTTCAATTTCCTCTTTCTATTCTTCAAATTTATCGTCTACATCGTTCAATCCATAGAATTCAGTCTGGAATAAAATATCCTCGTACGTGTCCTACCCCAATGGTATACATGAATTGAAACAAAAAAAAATGGTTGAAAAAAAAACAGGTAAAGAGGGAAAAAAAGCGTCTATTGATCCATATAATAATGGTGTAGCGATTCGACCTCTAGTTTGTTATATTTATTTCCTTCCCCTCTTTCTACATCACTCGATGTGAATAAAAGTTATGCGGGGAGAATTCTTCACCGTGTCTATAAGTGTGACCTCGAAAAAAATAGAAAAAACGAGGTGATATAGCGACTGGAAAAGAGAGATATGAATAAAAAAAATTCATATTACGTTTATAGATGTACACTAAAGCGAAAATGGAGGTGAAATATGTGTGTCGAGTCTTATTACAATTTTAACGGTACGTGGTGTGAATATTTCCTTGCATGTGATATTGCGTATAATAAATGTAATGACGTACCATTATTTCAATGAGTTCAGAAGTTCAATATAAAAGTTTAATGTTTTGGTGATTGAATGGAGAATTTAATGATAATGGAAAACAGAAAAAAAAAGTTGGTGGTTGAAGTTGAAATTGATATTGAGGAAGTTGGAATATGTTTACGTAATTGTGATATCAACCAGAAGAGAAAAAAGTGATTATTTCATTTTTAGATGTCTGGAATATAATTTCACATGTAGAGAGGGATAAACAATTTGTTTTTCTATTTTTTGGGTGAAAGAAAATAAAATTTATTCAACTAATATGAATTGTAGATATTTTAGGGAAATTTGGTTTTGGTTTGTTATGGATGATAAATAGAAATTTTTAGGTTAAGTTTTATCTATGTAAAAGCATTATTGAATTGATATTTATGACAGAAATTATCATATTATATAATGGAATTGAGGAGAATAAAGATCGAGCATGATAAACTGTGAATGGGAGACTTTTTGATGCTGGAAGGGAGCAAAAAGAATTATTGTATTGGAGAAATCGAACCGCAAGTTGCAGAAAGGTATAGACAGATAGAAATGAATAGGAAAAAGACCAAATATTTTTTTGTACACACCACAAATGTGTTGTGATATCGACAGATCTTGAATTATTAGATGAATTTTTCTCGGTATAAAAAAATGTGTCGACAAGTGGGGAAATGGAAAAGAAAAACACGAAATGCTCACCGAGCAGAGGAAGGAAATTGTGATGTAGTGAAAAATGAACAACATTTACGGACAAATTTTTGATCACCGAAACATTTTGGACAAACCATTGTTGGGTCTGCAATAATAGTGAGAATTCAGAACCATTTTTCGACTTCACAATCGCAATAATTGTTCAAAATATGAATAAACAATGTAAAACTGCGATACGATTATGCAGCGAAAAAGAGAATATCAACTCAAAATGTAGTTAAATATTTTGGAAACCGAATTTCTGTGCGTTATCCCATATAAACAAATGGCATTGTAAGTGAAACAGGAAAAATAAAACAAAAATCCTCATCGAAGAGCAAAAAGTCATTTGCCGAACGACAATGGGATAACCAAAAAATTGCTAAACATTCATAGATGAAACGATAAGAGACAACTTCACAATTATATAACAACGCCATGAAGAATCCAAACAATTCCATTTTCCGTCCTAAAACCCACTCTGTCACCTACACACAAATTCCCTCAATATATCAAAATTCAATCAAACGAAAATCCTAGAATTCTCAATCTGAAAAAATGAACTCCACATACTGTGGAATAATTAGCACTACGAAAATTGTGACAACATTAACAACAATATGGTGTACCATTTCAAATACTCACAATTGATGTATCAGCGTCAGCATAACTCTCTGAAATTTTTCTCTCTCTCTATTTTCCTCACTAACCGAGAAAAAGAAAACAGCAACAACAATAACGCACAGGTACACACATATACCCGATCACGTAAATAAAATGGAAACTTCACAAACAAACGTAGACACAATTCAACTATGCATATGTATAATAAAAAAAGAATAAAAACCGATTGAAATATTCACAGTCCAACGTGTATTACGTACATGTGAATGTCCCCAAAGGGTTTATCGTCGTTGCGGTCGACGTTATAGAAATTCTCATACATACACGCACACAATTTCGTAAAAATAAAAAGAAATAACAGTATGTACAATATTATTATATACCACAAACGACTGACAATTTTTTATTTCAATAATTGAAGAAATGGAAAAACCGCAGACGCAAAAAAGAAAGGTGATGAGACGAATAATTGAAACACAAATGAAAAATAGGGTTAAACACAGTATTTATCACAGAACAGTTTATCGTTTTTTAATTATTCTCGTATGTTTATTTCCAGGATTGGAAAGAAGGGGGTTCACACGTATACACAAATGATATGTTAAACGAAGTTGTTTTGTGTACTGAATTTAATTTTCAGTCTGATAAATTTTTGATAAAGCGATAAAGCACCCGCTCTAATTACGAAAAAATAAAAAATTTTCGTATCTTGGATGTTCTCCCCAGTCTTGTGTATTTATGTGTGTGTTTGGTATAATGTGTTAATCCTTTTTTTGTTTTATTTGATGACCCACACGAGTTACTTAGTTTTGATGTCTGGTGCTGTTTCGTCAGAGGCCACCACAGAAGTGCAAATCGTGCAAACGAAGTGAACGATACTGTATGGATATTTACGTAGGAAAGCATTGGAGGTGGTGGTGGTTGAGTGGGAGAGATAGGAGGTGAAAAAAGTGAAGTTAGTTCAGTTAGATGGCGTCAAGGCTGCAGCACTCGACAACGTTGGATTGGTCTGCACTCTAGGTCGACTTCAGAGTTGTTGGCCTTCTACAAAATTGTTTTTTATATCCCCTGTATCAATTCATATCTCACTTGGAATTATCATTTATATACCTTCCAGTATTGAACAATAAAAGTCATTTTTTTTTTCTTCTTTCCATAGTTTCGTTATGAGAGATGAACTTGTTATAGAGAGGACGCAGAGGTTCTTCGATAGGTATTGGGGCGAAAGTTCTATTCATTTGTCATGAAATTCTCTGATATCATTTTTAATTTGATGAATAATACCAAGTGATAAACAATTTGATGTTTTTGTATCTGTAGATTTCTGAAGATCACGAGGTAATCTACCGTATCGACATCGATATGGATGGATAGATGAAAAGGTTAGGTTATGTTGGTTTGTTTATATGCAGAAATCAGATTTTGATATTGAAGTTTCACCGGAACACGGAATCAAGTGATTCAAGACCGTCACGTCATTCGTGATCGTTTTTTGGATGGATTTATGTCTAATACTTGACCTCAATAGTTATCAACTATTGATTTAAATACATCTGTAATGTTCGGAACATTGTTGGAATGAAAACCATCAGATTCCAAATAAAAATGAATTGGATGTCAACTTAATATTTGAAATCGAAGTGGGAAAGATACAGTGGCAGTTTCTTGTCTTTTTTATCATGAAAATATTCGATATATTTCACACATTTCTGTCTGTTTTTCTATACAGCGAAGTTTTTTCTAATCCTTGAAACGCCACGTCGGACAAATTCTACCACTCTAATCATACGGTAACAATATTAAAATGGATAATGACAATCCTGTGATATACGGTCTCGAGTTCCAAGTAAGAAACATCCTGTCAAATAGACCAATTAAATATTAATAGCCTGAATGTTAATTCATCTAATTGTCAATGTCGTAGGCTCGCGCACTGGCAGCACAGAATGCCGAAACAGAAGCCGTTCGATTTTTAGTTGGGACCCAATCGTTGAAATTCAGCAACAACCAAGTTCACTTGGTCGAACTAAATGACGATACAAATATTCTTAGAACGCAAATTTATCACCATGAAATAGGTGAAATTTGGTCACTCCAAACATCACCGATTGATACAGAAAAATTTATAACGTCCTACAATAGAATCAATGGTAATCAATATCGCATTATGTCGCTTTATAAATTCATCCGTCAAAATTTCATCTTTCGTCCATTGATCTTGAAGAAGAATAACGTGGCATGAATTTGTTCATACAGATGAGGGTATGTGTGTGATGAAAGGAGCATTGTGGCGATTACCAATACTCGAAAAATTTACAAATGAGATTGAAAATTTAGAAAAAATATCTGACATAGACACAACACCTTACGGAAATGATTTGAGAACAATTGTTTATCATCCAATGGAGGGGTCGAAAGTAGCTGCAGTAGTCGACAACAATTTCATTCTCTGGCATTTGAATGAAGCGAATCCTCAGGTAAAAGTTCACCTTCTGCATTGACTCACCATTGATGTTTTCAAATATATTGAATCTATGACAAGAAAATTTATGAATCGACTATTCCATTGCCCTAATGAAGGTGTCGACTGTTGGAACATTGTCAGGTAAAGGACAACCTCGTTTTACAACTGGAAAGTGGAACCCACACAATGGTTGCAATCAATTTGTAACTCTAAATGACAATAATGTTCGTGGATGGGATTTTCGAAGTCCTTGCGATGAGGCTTGGTCAATTACAGCGGCTCATTCACAAATCATCAGGTAATCTTATCGTAAATTATGGATGTCAGTTTGTGATAGGGTTTGTACTGATAGTCCAAGGTGATTAGGACAAATTCGGTGAACCCAATGTCGCAATCATGACTAATAGCATGAAAACGAATACACAAATTTGAAAATGTGTCATGCAATGAGTGTTCGATGGGAAAAATATTCTGAATGAAATTCCTCCCATCTTAGTGTACCTTCTTTCACCTTCAATTGTATATTTCACAGGGATTTGGATTTCAACGCGAACAAACAATATTATTTGTCTACATGTGGCGATGATGGCTACATGAAATTTTGGGATATCAGATCCACCAATGAACCAATAATTTCACGTATGGAACATTCACATTGGGTTTGGAGTATCAGAATAAATCGATTCCATGATCAATTGGTGTTGACATCCAGCAGTGATTCACGTGTTATATTGTGCAGTGTTCCTTCCGTCTCATCTGAACCTTATGGTCCAGTAGGTCATGATGAAGTTGACGGTGATGATGATTCATTACCACTCGAAGAAGCTTTGAGTAAAAATAAGTGGGTTCCTCATTCAGCAATTATTGTCGTCTGTTAAATTCTAGGAATATAGAAATTAATTTTTGTTCATTATTTACCAGGTTAGACGATGGTGTAATCGGTAAATATGAAGAGCACGAAGACAGTGTTTATGCTGTTGAATGGTCGTCAGCTGATCCCTGGACATTTGCGTCGTTGAGTTATGATGGGCGTTTAGTCATAAATAAAGTTCCACGTAAATATAAATACAAAATACTTTTATGAAAAAATTTGCTGTTTCTCAGTTGAATATATTTATTACAATCGAAAGGAGGTTAAGAAACTGAATTCAATTTGATAATCAAAATATTATTGAAAGTCCAATATTCACACTTTATTTCAAGTACTTTTTCCATTCTATTCAATAATAAATTTATAATTTTCGTATTCTATGGAATTATAATAAAGAAAAAAGAAATCACATCATAACCTTTCGGAGATACGCGACGCAACACTTCTTAATTGTCCATAAACTTTTGATGGTGGACTGCCCAAAATTAAATTACAAATTGCTCGTCTAGCCAGTTGTATGTTTTGAAATGAACCAAGAATATGAATTTTTTGATCTGCCAATACAATACGTGTTTTTGTAACATTTTCAATTGTAAATTTTGTTCTTCCACCTTTACCAGCCAATCGACCAATTGCACGTGATAAATGATCACCCTTCAATGGTTTTACATCTTGAATTTCAAATGTTTCAACGAACAAATCGTCTAAACGTAATAATGCTAATGCATCTTCTACTTCGAAGCCCAAGATGAATGCCTTGACGAAGTCTGCTCCTTTTTGTAAGTATGATATGTCAGGTGTTTCAGGAGCTGTACGAATTTCGACATTCCGTGATTTCAAATTGAAACGTATTTGCAATTGTAAATGTTCAACCACTGGAGTGAATATCTTTAGCCAATTTTCTTTCAATGGAGAATATCTATGAGCCGGTACAGCGATCTGGAGAATCACAAATATGAATTATTGAGGCGATTGTTTTATTTGTTTATTCTGTTCAACTTACTTTTCTTTGTTCACCACCTTCAACAGTTTTTGACTTTTTAGATGCAGATTTGATACTTTTCGATTTACCCTCAATACCATTGACTACATCCACCTGAAATATTAACAAATGATGAACCAATCGATGAATAAATCCACAATCTGCGTATCAACGAGAAGATTTCATTGAAACAGGATCAATGAAGTGAAACATTTCAATCTTGCCTCCATTTGATTTTCACTGTTGCATCGTCGTTTTGATGATTTTGCCTTGATTTTTTTATCCTGGTCATTATTTCCAGTTTCTGTGTCCATCTTCATCATTGTCTCAATGATTTATTCAATATTATCAACAGTAAACACGTGTTTATGTTGTACTTGATGTCGAACTTATGTAAAGTGTGCAAACATAACCACAATTCGAAATGTTTTAGGTTATGAAAGTGAATTCGCAATGAGGCAAACTGACGTAGGAATCGAAATACGGAACAAATTATCATATTTCTTTAATTGTGATTGGTTCTTATTTTCGCTTTCTGTATTTCACCTCATCAGGCGGATTCTCCAGTTTATTGTGGATGCGCCCCATACTTTACCGCTATTCCGTTCAGTGGCGCCATCAAAAATTGATTACGAACAGATTTCATGGCGGGAATCAATTCGAAAAGGCTGAATTCGAATATTCATGCCATTAGTAGAGAAAATATTTGAAAATCCGGTTAATTGAATGAAGATCACAGAGGTCAAATGAAACACACCAAGAAATATCTCAACAATATTCTCAATTTGTAATAAATTAATTGTCTATGTCATGTTCATGTGAGAAACAGTAAATAAAATTGCTAAATTTGTTGAATACAATTCTGGCCGATTCTACAATTTCCCCAAATGAGTACATTGATGAAATTTTTCATTCAAATTTAAATCGAATAAAATTGTGTTGTGACTGTAGAAGATTGCATCTCAATTTGTCCCATTTTAAATTGTAAACGATGTAGCCATCGTAACAAAACTGCATTCGATTCTCGTCGACTAGAAATATAATGTTCAGCTATTCTCGTGGGCGGAAAATTCTTGCAATTCTGCAATCGTGTGTGTAAATGTCCCGGCAACTGTGAAAAAAAATCCATAAATTGGTTATGGCAGTAAATGCGACGCAGAAAAAATATCTAGAACAATTCACTCATGTCTGATTACAACATTTCATGCATCAATTCTCCTTTCTATTCTTTTATTGTTCACCTGCATGTGATGAGAGAATAAAATTGGAGACCACAATGGTAGTAATTTAGTCAACAGCACTGATTGACACTCCAACAATGCTTCCAAGAGACTCAGAAAATGAAGATTCACCATTTCCGCAAGCTAAATGAACGAAAACAAATATGAACTTTGAATAACATAACCAATTGTTTCACATTATGAACTAACGAGAGGTTATCTTCACTCCATCCACGTCAACATGTTAGTCGCGAGCGAAAGTAATTAATACGCTAAAGAGAATGTTCGTGAATGTCCAATATGAACGTGAATGGATTGACTATAATTCTCGCTAACCAGAATATGATCAACATACAACTTTAGTAGTAGCCACAAGTTGGAGAATAGACGGCGTGACTTTTCCCCAAAACTCCAACAGAACGTTCATCGTCACATTATAACTCTCAATATTCATCGAATGATTCTTCGACAATTCCTCCAAATAAATTGTCCACAATTGACACAGAATAAATGCATGAAATAATGACGACATATGCAATACCGATGCTTTAGATTGTTCAGGAAAACCTGCGAGAATTACTTGAACATGATCGGCAACATGACAAGAAACTTCTTGAGGTATTGGTTGAGCGATTGGAACATGTGGTCCATGTGTATGAGAACTGCCACCAACATTCATTGCAGTGTGTGTCAATGATCCCAGAAGCAACCAAGACAACAGTCTGATATGTCCAATGCATTCAACATATTCCCTCGCGCCTTGTGGCACCAATGAAGGTGCATTGTATAGCCACGGTAAATATCTCGCAACAGCGCGATTCTCTCGATTGTTTCCTCGTGTAATTTCCAGTGCTAAATACTGAGCAAATCCACACTTTAACGTACCACCCAGAGTATCCTCATTCAATCCAGCTTGCATTCCTTTGTTATAGCTCTTGATTTTACTCAGCGTGTGGAAGTCTCCAAGGAAATCCAATATCTCAGTAATCTGATTCCTCAATGAATCCGACGCATTAGTTCCATAAATTTGTGAATTATCCGAGTGTATGTGATCAATTGTGACAGTTGTTGGTAAAGTACCACCAACATCCTGCAGAACAAATTGCAGAAGCAATAAAAAGTTATTGTCTGGTATTGTAGTTTTGAATTTCATTGCTTGTACCAATTCAAACACAATTGTACGACCGAAAAAGTGTTTATCACGTTCACGCAGGTACCCACGATGACACAGATAACACAAGTCAACTAAGTAACTATACTTCAAGTGTGAATTTTGTATTGAATAGCTCAACACTTTCGAGAATGGATCCAATATACTTTTAGTTTGTTGTATTCCTGGTACACGCAATATTGAAATCATAATTCGCAATAATGGCGTTGTATTTTCGATAGAATTGATTAACAAGACAAGTCGACGGAAGAATTGATCGAATTGAGTTAATAATCCACTCCAAGTATTCGCACCTGGTCCCAAACCTGCCTCCAATGGCAGACAATCCAAATAACATGCGATATTGTGCAATATTATTGGTAAATTGTCAACTGTCAAAGACTTTTTACCATTGAGAGTTTCCAACAATAATTGCAGTGGTGCGATAGGGTTCAATTCATTGAAATCTACCAGAGCTTGAGATACGCTGCGGAAAAATTGTTTACGTGTCGTTTCGTTGATTTGAGTTTGGAACATTTGAACGAATATTCCATTTGGGGCTAATTGATGTAGGACACAACGCAGGAATTGATGAGCTACGCTGATTGCGCCACCAGGTAGATGCATGTTTGTTTCATTTTGCCAGGGATACATCGAATTCAATGCGACTTTTGTCACGATACCAAGTATTTCTGGTAATAAAGGCGCTGCCAATGCTGGTTCACGATGGATAAATGTCCCAAGAGTAATGATACATAACCCTAACTCTTCGTCTGAGTATTCTTCGTTAATTGTTCCACATTCTGAGCAACGATCATAAATACAATCATCGCCAATGCGGAATAGGCTTTGTTTCAGATTGAAATCAGCATGACAAGCTTGTTGCGCTGAAGAATCGACATTTGCTGCTGGTGTTGCTATCCAGGAGTCCATACGTCGTGTTTGTCCAATTACATGATGATGTGGAGCATGATGAGGCTGCGTTGAAGAACCACCAGCATGATATTTTTTATTGCGTTCACGATAACGTTCGTGATCGCGTAATTTGTTTCTTCTATCACGCTCTGACATGCGAAAAGAGAATTCATCAGTCTCATTTGTTGCTGATTGTGGTGGTGGAGATTCCAGTGCAACTTGTTTTATCAATCGACGAGGACTTGGTGAACGACTTGCTGATGGTTGATGATAGTTGTTGTCTATTGTTGGTACTAAGGTTATTGATAAATTATCTGAAACAACGCTGTCTTGCTTTTGCGTTTGGGTAGGAATTTGCTCACGATCATCAATGGTTGCTTGAGATACCAATGATGATGAATCGTCGAGTTCAGGAATGCCGAGAGCTTCACGTACTTTATCTACAAGCGATACTACTCCAGTGTGGTTTTGAATTCCAATCGGGAGTAGACGTTCTGGCACGGGGAATTCTAATTGGGACATGCTATGTGGACTTGTCATATCACTTGAGTTGCATGTCTCGCTGTCCTGCTCGAATGATGAATTTACTGTGAGAATGTCCATTTTAGAAAGTGGTGATTCAGGTGAACCGTATGCTTCGTCACATTTCATTATTCGTTGTGCAGATCGTGGAATATTAGACCGCGATGTTGTGTTACCAATTGGTAGAAGTCTTTCTACTGTTACAATTGGTAGAGGTTGATGTTGAGGCTGATGGCCGTTGTCTGTGCTGGTTATCTGAGAGGAGATTGAACTCACTGCTGGGGAACTTGAATCATCACTGTTTGCTAGTTGATAGGGTGACATTGGAGATATTAGTGGAGGAGTTTGGTCAACATTTTTCTGGCGGCCAAAGTGTTTTGTTGCTGCTGAGGGAAGATCAGATGACTCTGGCTTTGGAGTAGTTGCTGGACTCGTTTTTTCTTCTTGTTGAGATTTTTCAGGTCTGAAATTTATAAAAAAGAAGATTCATAGCACGTTGGTTAATTTGTTATCATGTTCGATTGGGGTAATGAGAGAACTTACTTCTTCGTGTGTGAAAGTGTCGTCGCGATAGCCACAGCTGTGGTGGTGGTAGGTAACTTCGTTACTACTTTCGCTTCATTTGTACTATCAATGATATGAATACTTTTTTCTGGTGTTATTGAAACTCGTGCTGGAGTTTTTGTTTTGAAATCATGTTGACTAGCTAAAAAACTATTTGCGACCATCATTTTTACACCTTCTTGGACACTCCATTTTTTCTGCAGTGCACTACTGTTCGGAGAACCCTGCAAGGTAACCATCTAATTTGTATCCTAATCGCAAGTAGAGTACTTTCATACAGATAGATAAAGTCATCATTGTTGAATGATGGGAACTCACTTGATGAGGATCATCTTCACTTCCTAAAAACCACGTTGGTCTATTCGTAATTCCATCATGTTTACTACGTGTCGTAACATTCGTATCATGACCACCAGTTGCATCCGTAGATCTACTGAAGAATCCACCGGGTATCGATGTTCTTGTCATCATCATCATCATTGAAGCACTGCGACCAGCTAATGCTGAACTGTCCTCCAATTCGCCCAAGGATCCACCGCTACTGTCGTGCAAAGTCATATCGGAATTTGGACTCTCAGGTATTGCAGCCAATTCCGATTCCGTATCATTAGCAGCAATTGAGTAGCTTTAGCCATTCAACCAAGCATGTGCAAATGGCGAAATAAATTGTAGCAAGCGGTGCATAAAAATCATTAAACATTCTAATTAATAAAGAAATCAAATAGCGCAACGTATTGTAGCAAAAGCCGAAAAGAGCAAAGAGATAAATTTGCAACTAATTGTCTGACAATCCTCTTTTGCCTATTATGAGAGCGTTCATAGAATTAGCAGAAATGAGACGTAACATTTATAATATATTCGAAATTTCTCTTTCCCATTGACCTTGACGGTTTATTTGTATTACGCGAAGTGGGCCCAGTTTCTTCCCAATGTGTTTCCATAGTGAATGTTTGTCCATGAACAGGTCCAGGGCTTCGTTGATGTACAGAAACCATTTGCGAACGCATTGGTGGACTTTCAACATCAATTTCGCCCAATGCAGTTGTCATCAGATCATGATCTGCACCCAATGAAGGTTGGGAGACGTCTAAAAAAAAATGTTCAACTATTACAATAATTATTGCACTCACAGATGAATGTTCTGCATGTCATTCTCAATCTGTAACTCGATTATTTAACATATTTGTTGATGAAAACCTCGTGAACGAGTTGGTGGTGCAGCCATCACTACTGTTGCAGGAATGCGTTTGCATTGATGATGCTGAGCGTCCAAAGTATTTAGAATTATTTTTATCAAAGCCTGTAGTTGAGTACACCAAGGCTGTTGTCCATATTGACCCTGTGAAAATGCGTGTTATGATCAACATTTCCCTCATAAAAATCATCAAACAATCAATTTCTCATAGCCAGTGATGAATTTTTCATCAGTAAGTGCTAATTCTACAGTTTGTCGTCTCCCTTCAGAGGAAACTTCATGATAAATCACGATCGAAACACTAGTGGAATGCCAGAGGGAATATCTAACTCACTTTGTAGAGAATCACGAGTACTGACATCACCCAAGAGCGTCTCATGATCGGCTCCAAATACCAAAGACTGTATGTAGGTGGTTGATGATCTGATGGTGGAACTTTTTGTGGTGGGCACGGACAGTATTGTAATATTGCAAGCACTGGTGATATCATCACCCAACCCATATTGTGATTTTGATCCAGGAGTTGCGGTAAATTAGCAATGAATACGTTAAATACTGCGGAAAGTCTGGAACAGTAGAAAATGGCTGACTGTAATTAAAATTTCCTTTTATAAATTTAATTCATCAATTGATACCTCAGTCGTTGTGGTGACAAATGAAATGTCCGTTCAGTTTGATTGTAACCAAGAAGTAGATAAAGATGTCGTAAAACAATTCCTTGGGTACGTAACATTGACTTGTCATCAGTAGGATATGCCTGTGTAGTTATAATCACAATGAAAAATATTGTTCGAGGATATCGTCAGGAAATTTCTTCCTTTGTCCTAATGGACATCCTTCAACTTAGATTTCTTCTCAAAAAATTGATTTAATTCTTCGAAAGACACTTGGTTAGTAGACAGATAAATTTCACATTCTCATTCAACTCTTCTCTTTCACTTTGTTATATCAATAAAATACTTTGATGTGATTCAAACATTACCTGATCCTGTCGCGAAAGAAATTGCATGAAAAGATATACAAGAAGATGCATCGTCTCTTTATCAGCTTCCTCAAGCTCAACGATTTTATGTGTCAATCCAGCACACGATCCACTTTCCTCCACCATATTTAACGAATGCATATGACCATCTGTAATTCGTTGATCAATTTCGTATTAATTGATTAATCCATCACAAGTAGAAAAAAAAATACTAAACAGAAAAATATAAACACGAAATATTCACTTCTTCTTTTATTTTCTCTTGTTGCAAAACAGTCTGGTGACAACATGCAGCAGGGGTTGTCCATGCAATATGTCCATGCAATGTTCTACAATTTTATCAACAAATCTCCCATTTATCTTCTATTCACTTTTCTCTTTGAATTCTTCAATTGTTCTCATCCAATTTTCTTTAGACATCAAATAGGAAACTTACCGAATAATCCAATATTTCAATATCTTTGATTTCTCATCTCACCTCTGTCGTATGTTACAACAGTCTGGGAGAATTTTCATTTATGTGTGAGCGAGTGTGTGATGTATGTGTAAATGATTTTCACAATAAAAGGCACAATGAACCATTGAGGAATAATTGAAAAATAGACAATTGAACTCCATCAATTGATTTGTAGATTTGTTAAACATTCAGCTGTTGATATTCATTTAAATTTGATGTTATGAAGTGGAGAAATTGTCTGTGAGTTTCATGATCAACCACTGAACATCATCGAATGAAAACTCAGAATGAAATTTTGCATTACGTGACCCGGGAGTTGCTTCTTCTTCTTCACAAATTTCATCAGATCATTACGAATATCACTCGAATAACTCAACAAATTATCAAATTGTTTGATTGATGGATTAATTGTTTAATTCATCAATTCATTAGTTGATTAACAGACATTGAATATTTCTACATACAGCAAGCAACAGCAACACACTACACTACCTGTTATACTGTTATTTGGTGGGGTTGACCCTAACAACTGACCCAATCCAAATCTCGAGCTCTTGCGTTTCAATGTTGGTGCTGAATATTGTCGACTGTATATTTTTTCCTTCTCTGCATTAGGGAAAAGAGAGAGAAAAAAAATGAAGCAGAAAATAAGCGAATGAAGTGAAGATATAGAATAAGAAAAAAGTGATAACATAAATGTCCTTCAACGTGAATTATGAATACGAGAAGAATGATCTGAAGTATTTGGATTAATTATTGCGAGAGAATTAGACAAGCCTAGAAGATTTTGAAAATAATTAACAAATGAATTGATTGAAGTTGATATGAACCTTGTTTTGTATCTTGACGTGGAATGATTGAAGCTGGTGCCGACATTGTTCTTTTGTATGGCCATTTTGTACCAAAACTTGCGCTCAATGTTTTGACTGAACCTGTACCACTGCCATCCGATTGTGAAAGAGCTTCTTGTGCTCGATGTAATTTTCTCATGAATGCATCGCTATTCATATCCGTATTTCTCAAATCTGAAATTGATACACATCGTGAATATAATTTGAGGATATTTGTAAATACTAGAAATGTTTTAGTGTTCACTGACCTCTTAAACACGCGATATCACCAGATTTTTCCAAATTTATTTGCGCTTCTAGGAACAAAGTGTCAAAACGATTCAAGAAAAATTCCCAAGTGAGAATTTTCCGATCGCTTAAACTGTTGTGTAGTTGATAAAGCGATTGAAGTACCATTGGTCTATCAACAATTACTGAATCGAATTGTGTTTCCAAGCACATTATCAAAGACTAGAAACAGAAAACAATTGATCATACGTTGATGATGAAGATGTGTCTTTGCTTCTGTTCTGTTTGTTTTTACTCACTTTGATAGCGAGATCGTGTACAGTGCCAAGATTGAGGGTGGCTCTCTGAGCAACATAAACACTGCTGTCATCCATGCTGCTGATCAAATAGCAAAAAGCATTTGCTAACGCTGCTTGAAGTGTAAGAACGTTCTTCAATGGTGTTGAATCCATAAATCTAGCCACCAATGTAACACGTTCGACTGCAATGAATCGCACTCGCCAATCGGAGCTGTGAAATTCTTCTTGAATTAATCGCCAAAATGTGTCGGTGCCACAGGGTAGAGTAATGCAGTGAAGTAGAAGTGGTGCTGATACTTGAGCAATGTGCGAATGCTCTGAATTCAATAAATCCCAGAGACTGGAACAGAGTTACGATGTACATGAAAATGGAATTACTGTGAATTATTTTTACGGAGTTGACTTACTTCTTGATCAATAAATTTTCTTGACACCAAATAAAAAAGCCCTGATGGTCTTTAACAGCGATCGCAAATGCATCACCATAAAGACATAAAATATTCAAACATTGCAACATGTAATAGAGGATATCAGGTTTATCAACAGTCATAATTTCTTTTAATAATTTGTGAATATATTGAAGTTGTTCAGGCAAATCGTCGATGTTAAATCGAAACTTTCCAACTGTCGTATGCCAAAAATCATCCATTTCATTCTCATCTGTTGGACTAATCGGCTCATCATTCTCACCAATGATATTCGGTTTGTCGATGCTCACAGTTGCTGTAGCTGAAATTGATACCACAAAGTTAACTACTGATAAAAAAACCAGACACATCAATCAATTGGATGAGTCAAACAGTAACTTACCAACGTCACTCTCGGAAAGTGTTACAGCACGTGCAACAGCTGACATAACTTTTTCAGCAGGTAAAATTGCAGTGAGATCCAATTGTTCCGAAACTGTCTCTACAGTTGCTGTCATGATCTGTTCGAAGAACTAATTTAAACGTTCACAATATAAAATTACTTTGACATAACATTGATAAAAGCCTACCGTAAATAATTGCGATGAAGAAACTTTGTGTGATACATAGATTAGAAGAAAAGAAAAGAACACCAAAACCACAAATATTTCAATTTTAATTACATTAAACATCGAGTGAAGAGATAATATGAATGTGCGATGTACCTGAATATACACTGAGAAAGTCTTCTATCACTTTATTTCAAATTTTGTAAAAATATGAAGAAATGTGTACGAAGAGACGACTTGGAAACGAAATAATTCCACGAGACAGTTCAGGAGTGAATTGATCAGTTGAATATTCGGACCCGAGTCGAGAAATACATGGAACCATTTTCAATCATGGCGAAGGTCCTCGCAACGCATTGAAATCACACCAGTGATAATTCATCAATTATTATTCCTAACCTAATTGGACTTCTCAGTTCATATTCGTACATGTACATGAAAGAAAGAATTAGTTGGTTGTGTACATTGGTGTTTTAGACAACAAACAGCACACAAAATTGAATAAATTTGCATACAATTGAGAATTATTGAGACTACTTACGTGTGGCATATGAACTAATACACCACCAACAGAATGTATATCAGGTAGTGGCATATTGATAACAACATCTGGTTTAGCTTCAGATTTTTTTGAAGATTCTGGCGGACTTTTACGTCCATGCTCTTCAATTGTTTCATCAACAATAACCTGAATAGAAATGGACCAACATTGAGATTATAAATTGCGTCAACAATGAAACAAACATTTCTGCAATTTATCATTCATGCTGCTGTTCACTTCAGGATAAATCATTTTTATTACTCACATCAGGTGGATACGCCGGATTTTCTGGACAGACATAAATGACCAAATGGAGACACAGCTGATGCCAAATTACACGCGATTCGCAGTAAGTACACTCTTGATCCTCTTTACAAACATGACAATCGTTCCAGTTAGCTGCGACGATTGATTTCATTAAATGACACGCGTCTCGGCATACCCATGTGTTCAAACCCATATGACGATCAATATCTTGAAGTTCCATCTGTCGAGATTGGAGAATGAACTGATCAGAGAACATTTACGGCTTTTAATTGATTTTTTTATCAATTTTCAATAAATTTCCGTCAGAACATGACGAAACGCGATAAGATTCGCAATAAATTCAATTTACGCCATCTATTTGAACGATTTCTTCTCAAGAACTCACTTGTTTGAGTAATATGTCGAGCATCAATATACAACATGATAAATTCAACTCGGCGTTTGTTGTGAATTCCATGTGTCTTGGTGTTGGTATCATGTCATCAGATAGCGGTGAAGATTGACCCGAATCATTCTCAACTACTGGACCTAGAGAAATGGAAAGAAAATATCCGAAACATTCGAAAAAAACTTCAACAACTCTGTGAAAATATTGACAGACGTGACTTCGACTTCAACTTCTGATTATAGAAATTGTTTATATCAATAAATAACTTGTTGACAGTTGAACATGATTTGTTCTTGATATTTGTGGTGATTGTGATGTCAACCTCTTGATAATACGAGATATCATCACAGCAAACAGTAAATAGAAATTTCTTGAATATACTCAATCAAATAGTTTGTGGAACTATTTCTCTAACTATCAATTAGATGAGTTAACAAACTTACAAATCGTCTCATCCGCATTCTCATCAATGTTATACTTGTGTTGCTTGTAAGCTTTCTCATCAAAGTCAGCTGAATTAGTTGTATTCATAACAGCAACACCATCGCTGAACATGCAAAACAGTTGCGTAAGTGGAATTGTAATCTCTAACATAGTTAAAGTTTGCAACCAATTAAGCGCTTGCTCCTGAACTTTGGCACTTGTATTAATAAAACGTTTAGCAACAAAGTTGTACATTTTCTTAGCGTCAAAACCCAACGGACTCATATCAGGATCGAGAATTTTACTGGAATTCAATAACATCGAATAAGTAATCAACAAAAGAAATTGAGAATCAATTATAACGAATGTTTTCAACTCTAATTAATTCATTTTTGTTTCAAATGAATTTTTCTCATTTACCAAAGTATCATTTTCAATTCATGAAGTTCATTCTCAGGTACATCATTAACCATTGCTTCCATCCAATGTGGCATAACATAATCCCAAATTTCAGGATTAATCACTTCGTATGGAACCAAACAAAAAAGTCTATTCAGACCATCTTTCAAGTGAGACGTTCTCGATGCTAAAGTTTCCCTGCGAATAGAAAAATTTTTGAGTGTGGGAAAAAATGTCTAGTTGATGAATACAGGGAATGAAGTGACAGAATGATATTCCTCAGAATTATTCATCAATAATCAATTGACTATTGTCAATTGTGAAAATGTTCACTGAAACCTTTTTCCATCATAGAGACAATTGGCAGTCTATCGTCTCAGTATCGTTTCATGTCATACTAAAATAAAACCAGACGTTAATATTAATTTTCCAAGAAATTCAGTCAAAATTCCAAGACATGATGGAAGAATTCTGATTATTATGATAAAACTTAAAGGAAATATCATTCCTGTCATGAACGCATTCGTTCATTCTACTCACCAATGGCCACCAACTCTCACATAATCAGCCGGATGTGGTAAAAGACATGAAATGAATACTTGGTAATGAGTCTTCATAATGTCATTAAGCCAACCACATACATACTCAGTTTTAAGTTTTTCCAATGTGCTTTCAGCTTGACCTAAATTAATTGGAGAGGGAAGAAAAAAAAATATAAAAAAAAAGGGAAAAGAATACAGAGTTAGAAATTTATAAAAATAATTAACTGCGTGAAGAAGTGAAGAAGAAAAAACAAATGCAACAATCTGATGGGAATTGAACAATTTCAAATAGTTTCAATCACTTTTTTTTCTATTTTGGAATATGCTTTTTGTTTGATCTCGATATTTTTTGTTTCTTCCTTCAATCATTGTCTGCTTTTCAATGGCCTATCCTACTTGATATTCCAATGCGTAGAATCGTGCTCATGACTAAAAAATTCCAAGTGTCCTCTACATTGAGAAGGAGTTACAATAAAACTTGAAGCCGCTCTTATTGTATAAAATTTTCATCAATATGTCGCACTTCGACTAATTGTTTTCTAATTGTCCCGACAGTAATTCAACGACTCTTACTGGTTACTTTTGGACCAAGATTTTACGCATTGCAGAGAACTATTTCAATCTATTGGCTGTGATGCAGACGCACACGTAATAAAATAGTCATCGAAAGTTCTGAAGTGGATATGACAAATATCAACAAACAGACTGACAGACAATAGCGGTTGTTGATACTGACAATGCAATGACCTTTGAATCTGAAGGATTGTGAGTCAATTCGACATTTAACCTACAACACAAGAGATGAAGAGTTCAAATAGAAATACAAGAAATGGACAGAATGCGTCTGCATCTGTAGCAAAAGTCTAAATCTACAACTGATCTACAATCTACACTATTTGCTAGTCATTAATTATAATTATAATTTTTTTCAAATAGTGTTATGCGAAGTTTTAAATTACCAACAGAAAAGATAAGGTGCATAAGACTTTTTTTAGTACCATCGAATGAATAAGCAGTGACATGAAACCAATGAAATAGCATTGATAATAAACGTCCGAGTATTTCAACAGGTGTATCTTCATTTGGTGTACAAAGTCCAACCAGAAGCCACACACCATACCGACCGAGCAGTTGACGCTCTTCAAGTGTCGATGGATCACAAAGTCCTCCAATTCTACCACTTGCCCCACCAGTACTACCACCACTAATGCCATAACTAGCGCTTGTCACGCCACTTCCTGGGAATCCTATGGTTCCCTTATTAGTATTTAATTCCGTGATGTCTCGATTACTATCCATACTTAGCGGTTCAGCTTCCTTTAGCAGGCTGTAAAGATTGAAAAACATTGGATTTTAATAATTTTTTTCTGTTCTTTATTAACGAACTGGAATAATGTCCTATGAGCATTCATCATCAATAGAAATCGAAATGGTGACGCTACTTCGATATTTATTGTAGAGGTTGATGTTGTTTTCAATCTAGTTAGGGTTGGTTATGTGCGAGAGATGATAGGTACAGAAGAGGTGAATTGAAAAAGAGATTTGTGAGATTTTTGTTGATGTTGACTCATATTTTTTCATGGACATTTTTCTAGTTCGGTGACGTTATTTCTACAGTTCAAAGATTTTAATAGAAAAGTCGATTTCATCTAGTAGAATATTGATGAGTTAGAATATGCCTTGACGTTCTATGGAATCGCTTAAATTGTAAATTTGATAGATATTGAACGATATTAAGCGAACATGCTGCAAGCACAATCAGTTGGTGATACTTTCTAAAGCAGCTTAGGAGGATAATTTCTAACAAGTGAAGAGGAAACTTATTCTGCAGACTTGATACGGGTGATTGAAAAGGTTGGCGTTATTGTTTCTTGGAATAATTTCGTTTCCTTTCCCTGATTGCAACGTTACGTGGCAGAAATTTTCTAATGACACTGGTAAAGACTGTTTTTGTCACACGAACTTAGGGATGATGTTGGTTCGAGTCGGTATGTCGTTCTTGGAAATGAAATTTGCACCAAATTTGCCCCCCCCCCCCAGGAGGGACAAATTTCTCGATTTCAAATCGTAACTTCTCGGTCAAAATCCATCGTACAATGACGTTCAACATGGAGAATCTGCCACTGAAGTGTTCCAACCACCTTGACTGTATTGTGTGATGAAGATAAGTTAAATTTCTACTGGCCATTGTAATTCATAAAACATGCACGAACTCTTCGAAATCACTGGAATATTTCAAGACAGAACCAAAATGAAATTACATTCATAGGTGGAAGAAAGTTACAATTGCATTCAAATGAACAATTGAGTGAATGAACAAGAAAAAAAAGAAAAGTGTGATCGATTTGGTTTTTCATTTCTTACCGTGCCAGCGACAACGACGCAAAGCGAACACAATTAATTATACCTGTGATATAATTCCATTTGGCAATTCGACATTGTTGTTCTTTGTCACAATTACCCAAATGAAACATAATATATTTACAATCTAAATTCAAAAGATTAATTCCAACATTATTCAACAAATGAACATGCTTATTCTCTCATCACGTCACACCTGTACACATCAGTTTAAATAACTTGAACACATTGACATGAATATCAGTGATGAATAATAAAACAAAAAGTTCAGGAATAAATTTCTATCATTAGAATGAAATTATTGACTCTACCTTACGATCGCCTGGACCAAATATGTTTGGAATTGTGAATCCATTTGTGATATATGTGGTAATGCCAAGTGAAAAACATGATCGCCACCACGACGATTATTGTGGCGTATATTGTGACACTGTTGGCAATAACGAATTGGGTGATTGCCATTGTAACTTGCACATTCGGTTGAAAAACAGACGCTGATGGCAGATTTATCCGTTGCACGACAATTCTAATCATCAAACAGAAGAAAAACGTTTGAAAACAAAGACAAATCAATTATCACATTTGATAGGGAGGAAAATACCGAGGACTGTTGATAAAGTATGAGCACTTTTCATCACATAAATGTCTTACCTTATTTTCGCAAACCATCGATACTTGTTGCATTGGATGCAGAATATCATTGAACATTTGATTTGGGTGTTCACGATGAATTTCATTAGCACACTCAATGCATAAATATAATGGCGGTGGTGACTCAGCTGCAAATGTGATGGATATCCGATGATCATAACAAACTTTACCAGCTTCAGCATTTCCTGCATTCGGACATGAATCACGTTGACAAACAAATGGTGAAAGATCATCTAAACAGAGATGTAAACTCATAATCAGTTGTTTCAATCATCGCTTTCATGGTAATCAACTTTACTCACTGGCGAATTTCACCAATACAGCACGGCGATCAAATAAATTTTGATTAAATGTCGGCCAATAATAAAATAATAATTTAGCCGCAGATGCACGTGCAGGTGCTGTACCGTATGCAACGACACACAAAATATCTTTTACAACTCCAGGTTTCAGTGCCATTAAACATTCCAATAGTTGACAATGATGTGCAGGATTACTGGAGTATTGAAAGACCATCATTATCACAGCTGAAATTGATTGACTCGCATAGTTTTCCGATTCATCTACCATCTTCCTAGCTGGAAATGAAGAACACATTTGTTACTTCCTCCCAATCATGTCTCTCATTGAAAAACTCCAGTGAATAAATTTATTTCTTAAAAACCTCACTGTCATCGTAGTTACTCACTGATTGTAAAAGGTAAAATGTAGAAACAGAGATAATTCACAATTTCTTGATGTAATTCAGTTGGCAGAACTGATATCGAGCTTGCAGCTAAGTACGGTATGTTATCAAGCAAATCATGATCCAGGAATGGCATCAAGCACGCCAGGCACTGTAGCAATGCTTGCCCGAATGCTAATCAGAGAGGAAATAAAACACGAAATGAAACTGGATGGATAGCATTTCTTTGCGTGTCATATGGAGAGAAATAAATTCTAACAACGTTGTGCGTTTTTGTTTCATTGCGTACCTGCCAGTCCAATGTGTACGAACGCCGCAACATCGATCAATTGTAAAAGAGCGTTATACAATTGTTTATAATCCAAATTTGGATAAAGGGCCATACGTTCACTATCAAATTGTTGAGCTTTTATCATTTCCATTGGAGACTCTCGTACTTCTTTCAACAATGCTGAAAAGAATTTATCGAGTTCATTCGATACATCAATGGATATTGAACTATTCTACCTGATGAACTTTCACTATCCCATCACATGACTGATCGAATATTAATACGAATAATGAAAATACGTACAGAGAAGTGTTTGCGAGAAGTATTTCACTGTATTTGCCATATCGAATCCTGATGGAGTTGGCTGCGTGCCATGTAAAAGCCTCTGATAATAGTCATGGAGGCTCGTCAACTTCAAAGTATCTACGAAGAAAGACAATCAATAAACAAAATCCTTCTTCATAACTTTAATAATGACGATGGATCCTTCTATGTGCTCTTCATCTTATTATAAATCAAAAATCATTATTTACTTACATGCTGCAGATCTCGTCCCCATATTGTTTACTATTCGTTAACAGAACAGTAATAACGTTGCCATAAATATTTATACAATTTGTTCATCAATGCACTTATTTGTTGTTTCGTTTTAGTGAATAACAACTTTGTTGTATCGAATTGTGTACGTCTTTGAGTAAACCACAGATGAATTCAGCTCCAGCTGATCAACGCGGAAGCTGAATGTAACTCGCGCAAGCTCGGATCGATCATGCGTTTCTTGCACATTGATAGTTGCGCATGATTAAGACCCTTCAACAATGTGATATAAAACCTCTATCTTCCCTTCTGAGTCAAGATGTGGAGGGAATTCTGGTTTATTTGAACTGTTGGATTTCCCTTGGTTCATTTTCAGTTTGTGTAACAATTCCGACATAACCTTCAACCTCCAGAATAACAACTGAAATTTATCTCAGCGTAAATCGCAAGGTTTTCATGAACAAACTCCCCCATCATTTCAAACATTCGACTAATTGATCGTTCTCCAACGGAAATCCGGAGGCCAAGAAATAGCCTCATTTCACTTGGTCAATATAATTCTAGATCAGTTTGCATGAAAAATCTCAGCAAGAATTATTCTTCCACTTCGGTTTGCCATTCGGGTTTGCGTGTTCGATAAGATCTAAAGTGAGGGTACATATTTATAAATGTTATACAATGTCGCAATGCGCCATCAAAATGTATTCAATCGAGTTGGATGAAAAAATAAATGTTGAAAAAAAAAAGTAAAAACATAGGAGATACGAAAAAAATCTAACCTTCGTATTTATGTCATTCTAAAATCTTTCTTTTTTGCCAATTTTAACCAAGGCAGTGACCTTTCTTTCTCGTCCCTAAGTGTGTCACATGAATAGCGATCAATAGAGTGAGAATTCGACTTCTATGTCACAGACGGGAGAGTATGGAAAGAAACGAAGTTTGTGATATAATCAAAAACAGTCTCTAATTATTGAAGAATCCACTCAAGGTTACAACATAACCTCTAAATTCTCCTCTCTAATTTGTATTCGTTTTTCAAATATCCAATTTCTGAATAAGCTTTCGGATTCATTTTTTCTTAATTGATCATCCCCCAAGTCCAATGCAGAGTATAGGATAGTGACGCTACACTTCGTTACATTTTGAAATGAAACATTCCACGATCTAAAAAATCGAATCGAAAAGATCGATTGTTGAATACCAATAAATTCGCACAAGCACGCATGCGCATACAACTAACCTAACGAACGTGCAAAGCATCTGTTTCATTTCTCAAAAAACAAATTAAAATGTTAATAAATTCATTCAATATCACGTTAACATTCGTTTTATAACCTCGCGTGATGCCTGGTATCGATCAACGATGGAAATATATTATTACGCATTCTTAAACGGCAAAATGAGGAAAGATATGAAAGGGAAAACAAAAAGGTGGAAATGCGGAAGAAAAAAAAAATGTCTGCCATGATTGGTGCGGTATTGTCGAGATATTATTTAAGAATAATGGTGGATGTGCGCTCGCGCAAAAATACCGGTGGAGAATAAGGGGAAATGGATACAATATAGGGGTGGAAAATGGTTGTGTATATGTATATTGTTACGTTCAAAATGTACAGATATATGAGTAGGAGGAGTGAATGAAGAGTTTGCGCCTAGCAAGCAACGATCAACTGACGATGCGACCACGACGGCGTCGCCTTGGACACTTCGAAGGAGCGTTGAACAGAGAATGTTGTGTGCACATCTATGGTTCATGTATGTACTGTCTCAATTATTACTATTTATTTTATATCACATTCAAATGATCAATTCATGAATGGTTTTTCGTGTTTAGTGATATCGGAGACGATTAACTCGATGAAAAACATAATAATGAGTGTGTGTAGCACCTCCGAACATCTATTCTTCTGTTTTCCCATGCTGGTTGAGTTGAGTGACCGACGGGATTTCCATTCTCTGTGGTGAGTGATGGTTATTCAATGCTTCTCAATACTCAAAGAGCAAGTTCAAGGCATTTCAATTAGCGAAGTTGCAATCGGAGGGGTTGAATTGAGGAATAAGCAGTTCTGATTATCATTTCTGTGAAGAGAGGCAGAATTGAAAAATCTATTTCTATCTTCAAATTGGTTCCTGTTACGAATCAATCGAGTCAATACTGTGGGATAAAAGTTATGTAAAGAGGAAATCAAAGGGAAGCCTCTGCGGGTGTACTTGATTGATGGTCGTTCAATTGTTTGAAGTTAAGGAGGATGTCGAATCTCAAGTGACTGATTGGCAAAGTGCTTTTTCCTAACCAAGACAATTCAAACCATTTCATACTCTCGCATAACATAACCTCCAACGGTTGTATGTATTGAATGAAATTAAGAACGAAAATTCGAGAAAATAGTAAAGTGGAAGTTGAGAACTGTAGAAAATTCAAGAAAACCCCACGAAATTGATGATTGAACAGTTCATAGTGCATTCCCATGTCCTTCACCACCACCACCACAACCACCACCATCTGATCCCTTTTCGAATACATTATTCCAACGATTTCATACAAAGGGTTAGTTTTTTGCATATACACTCACATCCCCTCATATATTTATGTCCCAAATAACTTCAGACATGTTTACTCTCCCCTTTGCGCTTTTTATCGCAATTCATGCATGGAAAGGTCCCGCGGGGAACAGAAAATTCTTGATATGGGAAAAATAAATAAAAGATTCTACTGAATGAAAATCGATTGCGTGTCACACATGACGCATACTTATTTATATACGTGTATATCCAATTGAGGCAAGACAATATGTAGGGGATGATGAGTCATGTAATGGAAAAAAGAAGTGACAGTGAATCAAAATGGATTCCACGATTAATGTATGGGTGGACATGATATGTAGATGGAATTTTCATAAGACTTCTAAATGGATGAACGATTGGAGCTTCAATTTTTTTTGTTTAAATTATTTATCAATTTTGAAGATACTGAAGTGAATAATGCTGAATATTCTGGAAGTATCAACCCTGGAAATTGATGAAAATTAATTTCAATTCAGCATCGGATCTATAACAATTGAACAAATAGTGAGGTATGAGTGTTAAGAATAAGATTTAACGTGTCAGGTTTAATTAATTTTTTTTTCCTTCATTTCAAGAAGGGATTTATGTGAAGCGGGTGTACATGTATAAGGGTTGAATGGTTATTAGGGTTGGCATACGTAGTGAATTTCACTGACGTAATCAAATCACATGGACCTGGAGAAAACAACTAGGCGACAAACACATGGGGTCCACAATCCCCTTTTCAAACATAACCTATACAGATATACATGAGGATGTTCACCTTGTATTCTCGGTGTTTATTCCGTTCTTTCATGGTGTTTCATCATCTTCAAAGGGATGAGTTTGATGAATTTTTATTATCAATTGGTACTGTGGTGAAGAGGGAGGGGGGAAGAAGCAGCGAAAGTGGAGTTGTTTGTTGGAGTTGGAATTCGCCATTTTCACAATTATCAACACATGTTACCATAGCAACAAATTATTTTGTTCTTGTTTTCGACTATGCAGAATATCATGAAGATGTTTGCAGTATTGACTAACGAGAATTCAGAATATTCGTTACCATCTGAATCAAAATCTGTAACTGAATGTAGACATTGAAGGAGTTCCTACCTCGACAAATGAACCAAAAGGAAAACACGACCATAAAAATCTTACTCAGATGTCTTTCTCCATCCACAAAAGCATTTTATTCAGCTGTAGAATCAATACATAAATAACTGAGAAACGTCACCGTCAACATCGGCAGTAACATGAAAATAATACGATAAAACATCTAACGACGAAGAGGTTATGAGAGGAAAATCGATAGTTGCAATTGTGAACGCGTAGATATTTATTTATATTCACATAAAATATAGGAGGATAAACACAGTAGTGATAGTAGAATATAGTAAGGGGATGAGAAACAAAAGGCTGACGTGTAGGGTCGTTTTTATAGGTATAGTACAGTGGGGTGAGTGCAGTAGTCACGGTAGCGCTTGAGGCAGACATCAAAGTATAGAGCAACACAATCAAATGCGATGGAAATAATCGCACAGCTTATAGAATACAAATATCGATGTATAAATTGTCTACTTGACTAGTCTATATTCACCCTGACATAGGCATTTAGATAAAATATCGAATTTTTATATATATACATAATGATTGTAGGTTATAAATTAATATCTCATGCATTTCTATTCCATTAATTTAGCTCGTGTATTCGAATAGTTTCGCAATTATAGTTTAGGGTCATTCTGGTTGAGTAAAAGTTTATGTTTTGTATAATGCGATATGGAAATCTGATCTTTTAATTGTTTTGATCATGTCAGAGTCAACAACTGAAATGCAAAGTTGATCGCAATTCATCAGTGGATGTTTCACATTCTCGTGCTACTTTGATTTCGACCACACCCACGCCCTCATGTTCATATGAGCGTGCTCAATTGAAATCTTTGATACATTTTCATATATATGTTCTTTTTTTTTTTGAAGATGAAATTTCCGCAACGAGGTCATCGGAGTTTAAAATTACTTCGACAGAAACATTGCAGAATGAATCGCACAAACTGCAAACGAATCAGAATGAGAAAGATTATCGGTAGAGGAACAAAGACTGCATATGTTTGTTGCTTGCCTTGACGTGTTCAACAATATCAGTTCCTGCTCCCTCTTATTCGAGGTCCAATGGTGAATACATGAGCGCGATCTTTAGCGCATGACTCAAAGAGTCAATGTGCTGTTTAGTTTGTTGTCATCGTTTTATTTATTTATTCAGCGCTGTTGGAATCTATTTTTTGTTTTCTCAATTGATTTTATCGGATGATTGTGTTCATCCGTGATGTAATTGTCTTGGCAATTGTATCGACTGGAAGGAAAAATAAACTTTTGCATTAGTTGACTTGATTAGGAACATGAGAAACATAACCTAACAACAACCTTTACCCTCCTCATATTGATAGATAATTGACAATTTTCTCGGTGAATGTTTTGCACGCAAATTGAAATTTATCTTCATATATTCATCTACATAAACCAACATATATAGATAAGTAAATTATATATTGATGTGAGGAAGCAGATTTCAGGGTCGACCGCACTTTAAATAAATGACGATATTCACGTTGTGTTAAATGTGAATTGTGAATCCTGTTGTTTGCGTATGTTCACAGATATTCGCCGGCACCTTTAACGAGATAAAAGAGGATGAATAAATAAATAATAAAGTGAAAAAGAAAAGGGAAGCAAACGAATAATGTGGAATAATAAAGAAGGAACGGTGGAAAAGAAAAAGTGAAATATGAAAAAGAGAAAATAAATGAAGAAAACAGAAGAATAAGAAATAAAAAGTGAGAGGTAAAACGAAAGAAAAAAGATATTTACGAACTGGTTGCAAACTTTGTGTGCTGTTCAGCCTCGATGTCCTGACCTCCATGTGTTGAGAGTTGACTGCTTCCGAGTTCGTGACTCAGAGAATATATACAAACGGTTGGCGCGTTGGTTGGAGAAGAAAGAAGGGCAGAATAAAAAGGAAAGGAAGAAAAAAAATAAATAAAAGATGAGTGCAAAGATATCAAGAGCGGGACACGCCGGCGTTCAGTCATCAGGAAACCATCGGCCACATTCACAGACTACTTCGCTTATTTCTGTAAGCTGCACGACGAATATCAGCGGTATGTTCTGTTTTGTTTTTCGTTTCTTGTTGGTAAAGGTTGAATGAGGATATATTCGAAATGAAACGAAAAAATTAATATGGCCCGTCAATTGGTCATTGTGAAGTGGATTTAGTGTCGATAAAACAGGTTATGGATTGGCTGTGTTTGATTTTATTTGATGAATGTTTTTTTCTGGGGAAAAAAAAAATTTGTTCTTATGATTCTTCACAGTGAAGATTCTCCTGTTGCATTCAGTGAATATTTATGGAATTATTTGATAGAGTGAGTTCATATTCTTCAGTTTGATATAGCGGAATGGCTGGTTTGCAATATTATCTAATCAAGCTGATGATTGTTTTCTTGGAGATCGTTATCGGAAAATATCGAGAGTAATTCTTCAATGGGTAAACAATATTTGTTTGGTCTGAGAAAAAATTCCATTCAATGACCAATCTAATTTTTTCAGCGATGTCATTGAGAACATTGTCTAACCTAAAAAAATGGAACCAGAAAAATCACGTTCGAGTGACAAATTTTTATCTGGAGGATCACAAACAAAATATTGTTGATTGTGAAGAAGGAAATTTCAGTGATTATGTGTCATGCCACAGTTATCGAAAACTGGCAAAAGTATGAATAATTCTGTGCAATGACTGTTCAAAATTTTTTTCTGCATTTTTGTATTGTCATAATTTTGCGAAGTAGAAACGATCAGTTGTGACAATGGTAATGTTAGCCAATCATATTTATCCTACGTCATTATTTTTTCGTAGAAGTGAACTGATACATGGCGTCGATGTAACGAATTACTCAAAACCATTTCTCAATATATCGCAATCATGAACAATTTATTGTCATGTTTCTGTCATGATGACGAAGTCAGACATAATTTTTTCGATATGCGTATTCATAGTCTGTCGTTATTATACATCATATATCGCATTACTACAATTATTGTCTCTATTTTCTGATTACAACAGCAACAATCAATTCAGTAACAGAACCAGTGAGCGACATTGAGGTTCGTCGCGGTATCAAACGTCCAACAAGCGACGACAATAGAATTGAAGTAGTAACGTCCGAATCAGAATCACATCACCAATTATTCGCAATCCAATTTCACGAAAGTGAACAATCAACCAAAATGCCATCTTTAACGCGAACTTGTGCAACACTTCCTCGTATCAAACGTCTCAACTTCCAAGCGTTTAAAGGTGAGTTAACGAAATTGTTTCATTTTATTTATTGGAATAGAGAATGATGAAGTGTTGTCGTCAGGTGAAAGAAAAGAATTGCTATTCCGAAAAAGTTTGGCAATTCTCTTAACTGGAATTCATTTTCCACGTCTAAAGTGAGGTTATATCTCAAACGTTTCGACCTAATGCAAAAAATAGTGAAAAAACGGTCAGACGTGCAAAGTTCCACTCAAATAACCTCGATTGTGAACAAATACTCTCCATCCTTCAATCATTATCTCCAAAAATAGTTCAACAATCAAAATTAGCTACCAATAACACACAAAAACCAATTGAAAAATGATTCAATGTCATAACTATCCGTGCACTGATTAGATGGAAAACTTTCTCAACATTGAGGATCTGCAGAAATATTGTCAATGAACACCAATCAACAGATATCAAAAAAAATTCCAAAACCTTCTAAAGTTTTACCATATTATTCTTCATCTTTTACTTTATCTTAGTGTTTCCACGCAACTAATGACTACACACAAAGTCATTTATATACAACTGCTCGTATTATCACACCTCGGAATTATAATCTCTGATGATAATCTGTTAATTTTATCGTAAAATGAGTTGTAATCAATTTTTGAGAAGCTGAAAAACAAAAGTAAAAACAAATATAATGAAAAAATTCAATACCAGCGGCAATTACTCATCATTATTATCGAATAACGCAAACAATTTTCGTCATGTAAGTACACATAAACGTACATTAATCGAAATATTTGTGAAGTATTTAAAGAAGCGCCATCTTCTTTTTTTCAGCGTTTCATTTTTTTTTATTCGTTCGGTTTTTGATGAGTTGATTGTAAAATACGATGCGAACGATAAAGTATATGTGATAAATGTTTACATTGCACTTTTCGCATTCTTTCTTTTTTCTCAGTCCATCAACGAGTGAATTTACTTTTTATAAATAAGTATATATACTTGTAAATGTATATATGTGTGCGTGTGGGGGCCATGATGTCAGAGGCTATCTTCAGACTATGTGCGATGCACTGCAAAAAAATTCCAAAAATATCAACTCAACATGCAAATATTTTATTATTAACAATTCCTTATTGTGGATGTTGAATAGGAATATAATTGGGATGCTCTTTATTTTATTGATGAGTATACATGAGATGTTTTTTTGAGGTTATGATGATATATTGGATTAGAATAAATGTTGAATGTTCGTGTGTTAATGTTGGAATGAATTCACTGGAGAATAATTTCTTTTACAAAATGCAAATTCTTTTTTGAAGAAGAACTGATAAAAATACTCAAAAATGTCAACTGATTTCTTGCATTTGAGATCATTTGTGATTCATTCATAATTTTTGGAATAGATTCAGAGATTTAATTGATGATATTTTCAAGTTATTTAGAACGGTCTAAATAATTTGATCAATTTTTTTATGTTTTCTATGATTGAATTGTTCATATCGCATATACCTTTGTGATGTGACAATACTTTGAATCGAAAATTCTGAAACACAATTGAGAGGAAAATAATAAAAAAAAAACTATTTGTATTCAACGATGGAAGAAACATTTGAAAAAATGTTTTAGCTAACTAATTTTTTGAATTCTCGAATACCTCGAATGATTCTATATCCATTTATAGATGTGAGGTAATTTTTCAAAAATATGAACGTTAATTTGTGAACATAATGGTGAATACTTCCATCACAATTAGTAAGTTGTATCAGAAACAATATCGCTGATAATACTGACTTCTCTCTCTTCAATCACCCCGATGGAGTCTAAAATAATATAAAAACATTTTCAAAATCCTCCCAGTATCAAAAAACAATTGACAAATCCCAAAACTCTCGAACCCACCCCAAAACATCATAACCTCAAAAACAAATTCATTATCATCTAACCCGAAAAAAAAAAAAATCCTCTTCACACTTCTCTCATTCAACCACACACTCATCATCCCCCTTCAGTACCAACAATAAAAATAAGAATAAAAATTTATAAACTCCAACTCGTCCTCATGAAGAATTTTTTATTTCCCACAAAAAAAAAAATAACAAACGTCTTCAACAATTTTTCTACGCCACTCGTATCTCACACCCTCCCACCTCGTCCCTCTCTTCGCCACCCTTCGTTTCTCACTCTCTCTCACTGTTGGTTGAACCTATTGCGAACGTTATTAGAGGCTATGTACGGTGATAGCAATGCATAAAGTCGACGTGTGTTGCCACGCTCGCGAGTGTTCACAGTTGAGAATATGACTCATCGTACCGCTTCGGGATCGTTTTATATTTGTATTAGTTAAATATACATGTACATGTGTGTATCGTCCACACATACAAAGAACAGTGAAAGACACTTATACATAAATACCTGGCAATGCGAGGACGAATATTCACGTAAATGTCGTAAACTTCCACGTGATCAAGTCTGACTTTAAAGTTATACACGAGTTCCTCTATCCCTCTCTCTCTCTCTGTCTCTGTATTTTTTATTATTTATTTATAATAAAGTTACTTTTACTGCGTTTATCGGATTTGTTGTAATGTAGGTGTAGAGAAATGAACGCACAAACACAAAGAAAGAGAAAGATAAAGTAGTGCGATGAGAAAATGATTTTGTGTTGGTTAGTCGGTGTTTTTAGATATGATCGTATTCGTTGGACGCTTTGTGTTTGTGTGTTAGCATATGTGTGAGTGAATGTTGAGTAAAAGAGTTGGTGTTTCTGGTGTAGCGCAGTCACCGCTTAGCGGCCGAAGAGGGCAGTCGTTACTGTCGGGTGTGGGGACTGTGTGTCTGTGTCATCGCTATTTATTTTCTCGTTATTTTATTTCGTTTCATTTTGTTGAATACTTCAGTTTCCTCGTGGTATTTTGAAATTTGAATTATTCGCGCTCTGACCGTACGCAGTCGACGAACTTCCGGTAATGCGACAAGACAAGAATGAAGTAATTGTATTTGGATTTAGTTCATTTTCATTTTCATTATGATATTTGGAGGTTATATTTTATGGGATGATATTTATGTTTTATTTTGATTGGTATTACTTTTTGCAATTGTTTGGTTCAATTGTGATTATATATGCATGTTCATTTATGTATATATGTGGATGTATATTTACATATTTAATGTAGTATATGCAGATGAGTCACGGGATGTTTATTAATTATTCAACTGGTGCAGTATTGCTTGATTTCATGGACCGGGTTTGTTCTTTTTTTTCACATTGAAGAATGTTCGGGTTGTCGAGAATGAGGTTATGATTCTTGATGATCTTAAAAAGTTATTGTTTCGGTAATTTCCCGCCGTTTTCTCGTTTGAATTGAAAATGAGGAAATGTGGTGGCGCACATATCGGCTGTTACATGACCAATGAGAAATTAAACAATTCAAAGTTGACCAATTGGATTGAATTCAATGGAACAATCTGTTGTTTCATCGTTTTCGTCTAACGTATCGATCGACTGGGCGATTCACTTTTGGTTTTCTTCTGGTTTTTCTCGTTTTTTATTCAATTAAGGTAAGATTAATCAATAATCTCAATATGAAATTCTGTATACTCTATACATGAATATACAAGTGGATATTTATTTGTGAAATATTGTACAGTGTATGAATCATCTCTCATGTCGGGTAATGTTGAGAGAATGTTAAGTCAAAAGAATTTTATCAATCAGAATTGATTTCTCAATACACCTCCGCTTATCCATATTCATTACGGAAATTATATTTTTGGAATTCAACACATTTGAAAATTTTTCAAACAACATAACCCCAAATATTGTATCGGCCAATTTGAATATTCCTGAAAAAAAAAATTTTCATCATCACAAAACAAATCTATCGAGCGTATACGAAACCCAAAAAAGAACAGAAAGACGAACAAACGAAAAAGAGAGAAGGAAAAGCAGGTGCTGGTATATACTCTATACACCTGTCTACTTGCGTGAAGCCCATCAGGCAAGTCGAAAATTCCTCGGCGTTTACTCACACTGCTAAAGAAACAACGAACTCTCTCACACTCTCTTAATACTGTAGACATCATATACATATACGATTACACACACATGGATATTGTGCAAGAGAGGAAGAAGGAGAAGAAAAAGAAAATGAAGACGACGTAGCAAAGACGAACATGGATGCCAGGCGTAGATTCATAGGGCACATTATTGGATAAAGAGAGATAGACAGAAATGAAAGCGGCCCACTACGATACGTATACATACACAGAGGCTAACACACCGGTTGTATAGTAATATAAACCCAGCCTCACCTTCTAATATTAGGGTCTGAGTCACTGGGTCCTGATGGAGAGTGCGTGTACCGCTCGATGCCCGCTGTTGATGCTCGTCATCGTCACAAACTCACGGCATCATTCGTCATCTATAATTATATTTATGTATTTCTATATATACACATTGTATATAATATGGATTCGGATATTGGACTGAGGTTATGTGTCAACTCTATAACGATTAATTTGACGGGGAAATTGATTATAATATTGGAATCATTTCGTATGCTGGATGTAGAGGTTATGGACGAATTTTTTCAAGAATTTAAATGAGATCTGTTTAGGTTCAGATGATTTTTGGGTTATGGTTTGGAGGGAATATGGTGGATTTTCAGGGGGGCATTCAGTATGGGCATCGGTCCATTTGTCTTGGGAAGTTTTGAAATCAAAGATTTTTTTGCTGTATAAACATTGATTAAATCTATGGTGAGAGAATTGTCGAATTCGCGTTAAAACCACGTAAGGATAGAGATAAAAAAAAAGTTTATATGTCTAGTCTCGAACACACGACGTTGAGCGCACGAGCCTGATGGTCTACCCATGCATCTACCAAACACTTGGTGATAAAACAGTAAAACTTATATATGAACTGTATTTGAGATTTCACATCTTGAATAATGCAGTAGAATATGAATTTTCTATCATTCATTCCCTTCTGTACTACCTGGTACCTGCTACATGGAACAATTGCCAATCGTTTACTTCATCTTACAATACTTTTATGCCCGAATAATTTCGAAGTGAAGAGCAAACTCGAAAATCCACTTCAATTGCCACATCTGGCTATCATTATTGTTAATAACAAATTCTACCATCAATGCGCTCGCACCACTTTTCCGTTACTGATGTGGAGATAGAGTTATCATTTCATATACTGATTAAAACATGAAAATTTGTTATGCTATCAATAATAAGTACAGAGTGATTGAGAAAAAAAAATGTCTCCACGCGGTCTCGATCCTGCGACATTTGGCCCGAGTAGCCGAATGTATATCCAAGCGTAGACTGAACACTATATAGATATAGCAATCGAGTTCATATATGAACTGTATATAAAATTCCATACTTTAAATAATACAGTAGTATTAGCCATCACTATAATTGATAGTTGCCAATTCTCCGATTTTCACATTATCATCATTAAAGGTAACAAATTATATTAACAATGGCATTGATCAATTTTTGCATCACTGATATGGATTAAGCTTTCAGTCGTTATATTTAACTAAACATGAACATTTGTTGCCACATCAATAAATAATAATCATCTGTTTCTTTTCCAAAATGAGTAATTAATTAGTGATCGAGAGAAAAAAAATGATGTCTTCACGCGGTCACGATCCTCTGACTTTGAGTGCGGGAAGCAAAAGCTTTATCCAAGTGTCTACTAAACACCTTGTAGATATTGCAATTGAACTTATATATAAACTGTATTTGAGATTTCATATCTCGAATAATGCAGTAGAATATGAATTTTCTATCATTCATGCAACACTCTTTCATTACTGATGTAAAAAAAAAGTTTCCAGTTTCTATATTGAATAGAATATGAAAATTCGTTATGCCATCAGGTATATCCAAGCTTTATCCGAGTGTCCACTGAAAACTTTATAAATATTGCAGTTGAACTTACATATGGACTGTATTTAAAATTTCAGACTTCAAATAATATATTTTCCTGATGAGTATTGTCATTTCTTGCCGTTATTCATATTACTAATATTATCGTTATCATCATTGATAACAACAAATTATAATAACGACAGTATTGAGAATTTTCGCGTAATTCATGTAAAGATGAGGCTTCTAATTTTTATACTGAAAAAAACATTGGAGAATTATTTCCCGCCGTATAGTTCGGCGACGATCGTATTCTGGATATCTCACACGAATGAAGGGTAACGGTTGTGTGAGTTACCTCACTGTTTCGTTTGGTAGGGGCGCTATTCCCCTCGATTCTTCTATCGGTCGCGGTTTTCTTCGGCTCCGTTCGCCATCCCGACACACGGACGCACATTGTTCATGTGTGCGTCAGGTGCGAGCGGCACCATGGAAGGGGAAAAAAAATCCCACGTTTCGGCAGCACTGGGGGATATTCTTGTTGATGTTTAGTCCTGGTGAAATCGACTTCGGGTGTCCTTTTCACCCCCGCTATCGTATTGAAGTCAGCAGCGCACTGTCCCAGCCAATCCTACTTGTTCGATATCTTTCCATCGATGGGAACATAGCGACATGTAGAGATTTGTGTTTGGGGTTAGAGGGACATCAAAAAGGGATTTTCGTTGTGATGAATTGTGTAGGAGAACGAGATTTTTAAGAAATATTTTTGTATACTTCTGTTTATCTGGAATTTGTAAGTGGATGATCTCGATTGTGGATATAGAGGAGGAAAAACTGGTCAATATGTTCAATTCAGTTTTGATGATGACACAACATGAATTTAGAATATCAGTAAATGAACGATCGTAACAATTTCTCCATTCGAAGTGTAATAACATTGAGAGATAATTGAAATTTGTAACAAAGGACTTCTCTTATCTCAACATAACCTAATTGAACTTTTTCAACTGTATGATTTGTCAAAAAAAATTTTATAGACATTTTATTCAACGCCCAAAATGCAATTTAATCAGAATTGCCACAATTATCTGAATCATAATAAAAATAATTAATATTTTTTCGTTAAATCTGTTAATCTATATAAAAAAATATTGTTGTTGATTGAAAAATTATAATTCTTGATATTGAAAATAATACCCAAATTAATATCAATACCTGTTATGATAACTTACGTTAGTGGACTGTAATAATAGGATGGAATGATTTGAACTGGTTCCGAGCTCAAGATATCAGGCGAAATTAATGTGCACGTGGTAGATAAAAATGTACAAACATATAATGTGCTTCGTTGTGTTGTATTCGATGAGAAAAAGAATTGATATGAGTTGATACCTTTATTCCTGGTGATTGTGTTAGGATGAATGAATAAATTATATCAGTGATGAAGGGTGATTCGCACAAATGATATCACTGGTGAGTGACTCTGTGTTTCACGTGGTCGTAAATCACGTAGTCCAGAGATGTGATCCGATCCTTAACTTTTGTTTCAACGCTGGTTGCTTCTTAGTTGATTCGACGTGGTGGTGTATCTGGATGATTAGCTTTTGGTAATTGCAATTATTCTCACGTTAGTTTTTCGTGTGCACACTTTCGAACAGGTCAAAACACGTTGATCGAAGAGAGAGAGAAATCACTAGAAGGATCGATATATATATATCGGAAGTAGTCCCTTCGTAACGCGTGCGGAACTGTAGATGCGTCAATAACCCCATGCATAGATGCAATTTCGTCACTGCGCATCGAGTGATATGCGCGACAGGTTGCGCTGATGAATGAATTAGGTGATTGGCACTGTGTATTGTATTAGTACGCCCAATACTTGGCTAGGATGATTTGAACATTGACATAGCACTCAAAAATCGAACGAAAAATAGTGCCTTCATGTCAATATTCACATAGGTGCTGCCTTATGGTGATTGGCTCGGATATTGATTGATTCAATCCTTAACAATACCGAATTATCCCAAATGATTTTCGATCGATTATACCTCAATTAGATTCGTCATAAAATCTATTGCGTCTTGTTCTCACACTTGTCCTTGATTCATTTTTGAAATAAATAACAGAATTAAACATCGTCATAATAAATGGTTTTCATTATCAGATAAGAAATAGTGTTTTGAAACATGACGAATCAAATATTAATTCACTCATTGAATAGATAGAAACTTTATGAAATTTATTCTACTTCAATTCTGCCAAACCAGAGAAGATAAAAATGTTTGTTTGACTCAATTAAAAAATAATCAAATCCACCAACAATCATCAAATTTTTGTCTTGACAAACAAAATCATTCTTATCAATAATTTCTCGATAAGAAACAAAAATTGTCTCAACATTACGGCAAACGTTTCTTTCATTTCAAATCCACTAATTAACAATGAAATAATTCTTTTCATTCATTTACTTCCAATTTCTTGGAACAAGTGGATGCTCTAGAATAACATGAAGAATGTACAGAAGAGACGAAAAAATGTGTTACATGTGAGTCATAAATGGCTCTGATAGATTTCCTGAAACGAACTCGGTCACTTGTTCAAGTTCGATAGACAGAAAGAAATGAATAAAATACAAAAATTAATCAATTCTTTTTTTTTGCCGTTTCCAAACTCTTCCCATTCGTCTACTTGCATCAATCAAGCTTCCATATAAGTATTGCAACACATCCAAAGACGTGAAATAAAAATTAAACGACATAATTTCAAACAAAAAGTTCTGTAACACTTCTTTTTCGCTACAATAAAATCATTGTGTATGGAGGAGTTGGCAGTAATTTAATTTTATTCACGATCGTATGAATAAATTACTGCATGAACATAACCTCAAATCTCGGGAATAGATCACAGTTATGATGTATAAAAAGGGTGTGATAAAACTAGTGAAAGATAAATTATTCTTAACCTAGAAAGATGAGTGAATATTCCAAATTGATCAATTGACTCAATAAAATTTATCATTTTTTCATTTTTGAATTTATTCTGCTGTTTATTATCTTATCTTTATCAAACAATACTCATCAGGCTTGAATATCGAGCACATTTGACTTCTTCATACAATGTACAGTGTGAATTCATCATGTGAATTTATATTTATTGTTCATTTTTTTTTTCGTCTTCTGATTCATCTTTGTATTTGATATCTGAATAATTCCCCTAATTAATCCACCAGCGCGACAAATCTTGCACAAACCATTAAACACAGATGCAAACATTTCCACTCCATGAATTATCATCAATTCGTACTCTGATTTTCCACAATCTCACAAATCGAATGACAAAAAAAATGTCCATAATCACACAATTTTATCTATTTTTCAGTAACACCGTTATCATCATCAGTAACATCATCAACCTCTTCAACAACACAACCACCACCAATTCCATCTCGTCTCGATATAACTGCAACTGACGTCAGACAAATGTCGACCCTGGTGTGTTGTGAGCCGGCAGTGGTGTCAGCATCACGTCCGCCTCGAGACAATCTTAAACTTGCTCTCAATCGCAGTTTGAGTGAACCCGGACCACCAACAGATCATCATCATCACCATCATCACCACAATTTATACCATCGCTTTTTACCAATAACACCAACGTCACCAACATTATCAACGATATCAAGCAGCAGTGCAAACACTGAATTAAGCAGCGGTAGTTGCAGTCAAGAAAGTGGTTGTTCAAGCACAAGTGCAAGTGGTGGTAGTACAAATAGTATTGACATTGGTGATGATATACATCATTACCATCATCTAAACAGTTTTAATAATTTACATAATTTACAACAGCATTATACGTTAAATCAACAACAACAGCAACAATTTCAACTGCAACAGCAGCAACGACTGTTCTCATTGACTTCATCATCGAAACGTTGCAAACTGGAGACCGTTAGTTTACCAACAAGTCCGTGCAATAATAATGAAGGTTCAACATTACAACGACAAATAATCATTAATCGTTCGCGTACGATTAATTCGGATGAATTGGCGCTGAGATTATTGAGAGAACAACAAAATCAGCAACAGAAACAATGTGAATTCAATGAAAATCTTGTTATACTTGATTGTCGACCATTCATTGTTTATAATGTTAATCATGTGCGCGGTGCCATAAATGTTAATTGTTCGGATCGCTTCAATCGACGTCGTTTACAACTTGGTAAAGCTACATTGGCTGATCTCGCTAATTCACGTGATGGAAAGGATTTGTTGAGACGTGGAAATTATAATGAGGTTATATTGTATGATGATTGCACTGATGATTTGGAACATTTACCCACACAACATCCATTGTTTCTGGTATTGACTGCATTGGTAGAGGATAATCGAGACCCAATTCTTCTTCTTGGTGAGTCGAAATATTCACTTTGATAATTAATTAATTTTATGTAATTGCAATGTGAAATTCGTCCACTGAGATGTTTTTCGAGGTTAGTTTGAAGTATCCGATTTTCTCAAAGACTCGAAGAACTCTAATTTCGATCGATGACGAACTAATTTGCTGCTAAAAAACTTGAAGCAATTAAATAACATTTAAGAAAACCTCAAGTGGTGAAGTCACTTCACAAAATAGTTAGGTTAAGTGAGGTCATGTATTGGAAACATTAATTTGTTCGCATGAACCTTTACGCACCTAATCTATAAACAATCAAATTTGCAGAATGTTTATATCAGTTATACACATTCATGTTGTTAATAATAATGTCCAGGACGAGTTTATTCGTGGATTTAGTTGTTTGCGTTGCCAAGAAAAAATACGTTGCGCGGGATTTATTGTCAGTGCGAGGCCATCGCGTGTCAGAGATAAATATATTTCCTCCCTCCTACAAATTTTTCATATTTTTTTTGCTTCATAACCATTGTTCGACGTATTATTACTTGTGATCTGCATAGACCCATCAAGAGTGTATCATTTTACACAAATAATACGTAAAACAATCAGTGAGGGAAATGAAACTGTAGAAAAAAATGTTGGAGATATGATAGCAAATGTTGTAGCAATGATAGAATATTCATTGTTATATAAATGTCATATTTCCATTCATGTTAATTTGTGACATATAAGCACATCCGTATGTGTATTGTCATACTGCATTAACATTGATATATGAACGAGTAGATATAATTATATATTTTAATTGCTTACGCACAACTGCAGGAAGTCGTTCTAGTGTTTTTCGATAACAAATGCGTAAAAAAGTTCTACAATACGTTTACTAGAAAAGCGTAACGCTACATTACAGGAAATTTTCATTGTGCGATGTATTCATCGCTATGAAACGAATGATAAATTAGTGATATTTAACAAAATTTGAGGTTATGATTCCCCTTCAGTGGAGTTACACCGCATAATTCGATATATCGAATCGCAATTTATCAATTGAGTTGCGAATAATCAAAAAAAGCGCTTGCGCAATGACCTAACCTAGAAAATTTGCAAAATGTAGAACAGTTTTTTTTCGGATTTGTTCGGTTTGAAATTACGAAATCGAATTGAACAGTACAGTTGGTAAATAATCGATAAATTTTCGATAAGAAATGTGTAAGAAGTAAAAATCACATCAACATACTGGAACATTTAAATGAAATCACGTCTACACAGTGTAACAAGATGAACAGAGTGAACATCCAATCAACGAATGGAATTAGAGAGAAACGTTAACAAACGAATGAGAATAAAATAAGCAAAATATCAACAATAATATGCTTATGTGGCACGTGGTAACTCACTCATGCATATTTTCCTCTCTCACATACACACAAATATTATTGTTCGCATTACACAACTGTCTTATACGTACAAATGTGCAAATAAACACTTGAACATGCGTCGCAAATACAAAAAAAAATGTACCGAAGTAAATGACGAAAGGAAGAGCAGCAAGAAACGAACAAAATGCAACGTTAATGACAAAATCTCCCAAAAAAATATAAAGATCCACAAATCACCAAAAAAAAATATTCCATGAAGACCAGGAAATTAAAACAACAGTCAATTACGATGGAAATTGAGTACAATTCATTATAGACCCTCATGAACATCAAAAGCCCCTGTGGGACAACATAAAACCGTCGAAAAAAAAAACTCTTTAATCTTTTTTTATCTGGGTGATCCGGAAACGAACGTGTGTACGATGAAGGACGTCATGTGAACAATGTGGTGGGGATAAACAGAGTGTATATGTGTGTTATATACAGATATACAGCTGACTGTGTGGAAGCAGAATCGAAACGAGTATGAAGTTGGTAGCGATAGAGATTTCTCCCACTACATTCAAAGTATGTAGATATATGTTACATTTAGTAGTAGGGATCTACTCTATTCATAGGAATGAGTCATGTTTGAGATGACGACGCGAATAGCAACGGCGAATAAGCCCAGCTGAATTTGCGCACAAAGCTAAAGCTCCTTCCTCTACTTTGCGTTATACACTTTTCACTGCTCGACAATTCTCTCTCTTCCTCATATTTATGTACATGTATAAATATATATATATCTATATTTTCGTATATAAATGTGGATTCGTGTATGTGTGCGACACGCCACACAACATTTTTCCAAGTACACCGAGCGCAGACTGACCCTGACAAGAGAAACAAGAACATGTAAAAGAGAGATAATGTTGAAGGCAACGACCCCCCTGACAAAATTCAACTTGAAATTATTTCACTATGTATTTTAATGTGGGTATGAAGATTTTTTTGTTCATAGTTTTAAATAGAATCACTCGAAGTGGATACTTTATGACTTTTTTTTTAGGTTATGTGGTGAATTTTTGGAGTTGTGGATGAGGAAGTAGCAGGTTGACAAGGTTTTGGATGATTTTGTGGTGAGATTTCTCATTGGAATTTATGTTTTTACGTGTCAGCGTTGGAGAGGTCGATTTTGAGGATTATGAATTGATATCGACGCATAAAATCGGTACTAGCTGATGAAGGAAAAATTCTTGAGAGGAAATTTGTGATGTACAAGGGGTGTTACGACGATGAAATAACGTGGCCATGGTTGACGAATCCGTCGGTGTTTCTACATCAGCTCTCGAAATTTTATCGAGGGTAATCAATTAGGTTAGGAATCGCTCGCGATCAATGTCGCTGTTCATTTCCTCGAGAATTGTTTCTTTTCCCGTACTGCTAAAATTCGCAATTAAATCAATTACTGTTTGCTCTTATTATTCCCGTCGATTTTATATTTTAATAAAGTAAAAATGAATTGAAGCACATTTGTGTGTGTGTTATATTAACTGATGAACTAATCGCCACCTCAATGACTTGAAGTTACACACAAACACACAAATATTTATTTTCTCTTTTTGATAAACATTAACTAACACATATTCACACACGTATAACACACGTACATTAAGATAACAAATGTGTACTGATTAAAAAAATAAACTTGAGAAAATTTAATTTTAAAAAAAATTTATTAAGGTCTTGTGAGCGATTGCGGTCGTCAGTTAATTGCGCAATACAGTTTTATAATCGAACACATATCTAGTACACAAATATATATATATGCAGAGAGATACATGTGTTGTATAATAATAATCATGATAATTTAATGCGTACAAACTTGAGATAATTCATGAGTGCAATAGTTGGCGCAGTTCCTTCAATAGTAAACTCTTTTTTTAGCTTCTTTTTGTCGCATATATATATGAATATATTCATTTGTTTATTCATAATCTCAATGTATTCTGTTTTATATCAGAATTATTTAGCCGTCTATGGATAATGGAAGATATTTTTTAGGTTAGAATTTTCTTCCTTGACTTTTATGGATAAAAAATGATTTTGTAGGTGGAATTAAAAATGGAATTTGTTTATGAAATAAACAATGGCTAGTTTGGACGATAATGGGAACGATTATGAAATTTTTCGTGCACGAATCAGCGCCAGCGTATTATTCATGATCGAGTTATTTACATCGCCGACCTAGAAAATATTTCTTTATGAAAAAGCACAATCAAAGTTTGACTCATCTTCAAACAAGTCAACACCCACAATGAAATTAATCGATAAATATTTTCGTCGATATAGTTTAATGGTATTTCGATATGACACCCACCAATAAATTCTTATGACAAAATATGGTGAGATGAAACAACGTTGGAAAATTATCAGTTGGAATGAAAATTTTAATGTAATTGAACAGAAATAAATGTTGAACAATTTGAATTATTCAATACCATAAAAAAATATGCCACGAATAAAAATAGAAGGAAGAAAAGAGGAATAACGTTGGCGAACAGATTTAGAAGGTTAAATGTTGCATCGTATCATGTCTGGCAGTAGCCCTAAACACACAGAAATGCATGAGTCATCCGTCTAAAAATCGAAAAGTTTGTGTGTGTCTGAGTATGGAAGAATGAAAGGAGCAGGGAGATTAAATAAAAAAAAAAGGCCAGATCTCATGTTTGTATTTGTGTGAGAGTGTGAGAGTGTAGACATAAAGAGAAAGAGCACGATGATTATGTAATCGTCATTTTGATGTATGACAAAAGCATTCTCTCTTACTTTCTCTGTATTATTCTGTCTCTGTTCGTTGATTTTGCTCTTACGTTTTCCCTCGTACTATTTCATGAACTGAAGAGAAGATTGGCTGACTCACCACTCGTCCCCATCAAGTGTCATATTAGAGAGAGAACAGTTGGCATATTGTTGGTATTGTCACGAATATATTGATGGGGATGTTATGTTCATGAAAGAGGGGAGGAAAACCCGAATACTTTCTACAATTATTTTTCGCTCAAAAAATTGCTACAAACTTTATTGGCTCATAAAAATAAAATTTTCCGTTTTTTTTTTTTCAATCGCTGACTAATTCTCTTGTCGATTTTTATTTTATGTGAATTTTTAATTGTTAAATTGTTATTACAACAATTTATGAGACAGTCCAATCTTGTTGGTAACAAACCACGAATTTTCCCCATTTGATGAAATCAACCGGTAGTTTGTTTTTTATGTTTTTTTGTTTTTCCTCATTTGTTTCTCTTTTCCCATTGTCTCTTATCGTGCCACTTCCGAAACATTAGTCTCGCTCATCTTTCTTTTCCACTTTGGTTTTGTTTCTTCTTCGATTACGACCATTTAGAATTTAGCCATGTTGTTGGTTTATCAATAACAAGAACACAGACAAACACGTAGATATTATCAACTCCATTGTGTTGTACCGTTGAGTTGTCCCCATCTAAAATATAAAAAGAAAGGAAGAAAATAATAATCATAAAAAAAAAACGAAATTCTCGACATCTGTTCTCCATTCATTTTTTATATTCTGCCTAAATCAATTCTGATGACACAACTTTTGTTCTTGTTTCGTTGTTTATATATTTCTCTGTATTTGTGTTTATTCGATTTTCTTTCGTTTCAGTTTCTCATTGTGTCGATATACTTTTTTACACAGTTGCACAGTAGAGAAAGAAGAGTTAGAAGGAATAAAATAATTGTTCATGACGTAAATGAGGACAATAAATTTGATGTGGCAGTTAGAGAAATTGTGCATCGCTCATATGTCTGTGTATTTGTGTATACAGATATATATTGGTTGTTATGCACTATTGAACATGATAAGTATCATCATGATCATCGTTGGCATTTTATTGCTGCAACGAGCCCTCATTCATGACACCATAACGATTATAACTGTTGCGATAGAAGTAGTGGCAGAACAATTTATCGATAATGAAAATGCATCAAAGTCTGTGACAATTTTTCCTGAATTAATGTTTAATACAAGTTTATCTTCTATGTTTGTTGTTATCGAAGACTAAATACAGAAATCAGTGGTGTATGTCATTCAGAATGACAAACTTTGAGGTTAGTTTGGCGAGTGATGGCACAATGAGATTGAAACAAAGTTCAGAATTGCAATTTTGCAAATTTTTTCACATTTGAGGTTATGGAAACCTGATGAAAGAGATCTATCAACAACCCCCATGTCTGAATCACAATTTTTAATGTGATAAACTGAATAATTTACTGAACTACCATGAAGAACTGAATATAGACGAATATATCGAAACAAAATTAGTCATCGAGTTCAGTGGCTCGGAAAATAACCTATAAAAATAAAATGGTCACAAATCCATTGCACCAACAGCGTGAAATACTTTATCCTCCCACAACTGAACACGAAACAATAAAGTTCCGTAGAGATATTACAAAACAATGAAAAACATGAAAGAATTCAACATTTTCCTACTAATCATTCGAAATAAAATGGACAATAAAATTCTATGAAACATGAATTCATGTGGATCTTTTATAAATTATCAATATTGAGGTTATGTCTATCATTCAGGGTGTTTTATAATATGAATCATCGGTTATTTGTTCTCCAATTTCTATTGAATTTAAAAGTGTTTCAATGACTAATACACCATGTTACATTGCCCCCTTAACATTTGATTCACTCGATGTGAAAATTACTAAGAGTGTGTGCTATTCACAAATGTACACCCTTGAATGCAATAAAATTTTGTTAAAGGGGATATAAGCCCCGTATATAATAATAAACTATGCACACATAAAAGCCCTTCGTCTCTTTTCTGTACGCTTATTCATCCGACCAAGTGCGTATGACGTATCCCTTTGAATGAATGACTAGATTTGTGCATAAACGTGACGCAGAAATTATATTTTCCGCCTCGTTCTCGAGATTACAAATATGCAGTGACTCTCGAGTCCGCTAGATGACCACAACGTATAGAATAAAGTTACAAAAAACCAGAGTGGGGGTAATGCCCCGCTCGTGACGTTACCTTCGTCGTTGTCTCATATTCTTTCGTTGTGCGCTAGAGACAACTTCGTATAGAGTTTTGAAGGGTTTTTTCGTTTTTCGAGGGTTTTTTAGGTTTCAGGTGAAAGATGCCGAAAATAAAGCGAGATACAATCGAGAACATGCAGAGGAATATTCAAAAATTGCAAGCGGAAATGGCAGAATTCGTAAATTCATCGGTTGAAACAACGTCGAGTGAAGAGTCAGATCAGGAGACTAACAATGGCGATTCAGAAAATGGGGAGAGAATTGAACTTGATGGTATGCACAAAATAAAACAAAAATGTGAATTTTTTCATGACGCGTCTGCACGAGTGGCAAAACAAGTCATGTCATGAGCCCGATGCATTTGTACGAGAGACAAAACAAATTCGGCGCAATGAAGCTGATGAGCATGTACGACAGATATGACAAATCAGACGTAAGGTTAGCTGTGTTCGTATGAGTGACGAAACGGCTATGCACATACGGAGAATTGAACCGATACAAGAGACAAAACAATGATTTTTCCTCTTTTTTCCTTTTTTCATTTTCCGATACAGGGGATCAGGACTCATTGTCCTTTCATACTTCATTATTTTCATTT
>JABMBR010003907.1:0-26978 GCA_018881525.1 Meteorus sp. PSUC_FEM 10030008
AAATAAATAAATAAATGAATTGATATTACTACAGAAACATAAAATTCGAAGCAAAATTGAAAGCTCCAATGCCAATTTTTTTTTATAATCTATCATTCTATCATAATTTTCACGTCTTTCAATTTGTACCGTGTACATTATTTTAAAATTTTAATCAACCTCACGTTTTGCGTGACAATTTTATTTGGTAACAATCAACTTTGTTTTAATAACTTTGATGGATAAACAATTGATTACTTTATATTAAAATATCTGGGGAGTCGAATGCATTTCTATTATTTAAGTACAATTGGATAACACAGGATTCCTATAGAATACTTTTTTAATTACTTTTTCACAGCAGGAAGCATAAAAAAACTACGTAGGAATCGTAAATGAATTACCTTCTGATTTAACAACAGAAGAAAAAAAAATTAATTGTATAAGAACGTGATCGATATGAATAAACGAGTGTGTTGTGTGAGAAAAATTTCAATGAATGAATGGAATAAATTGCCTCGCACTTTCTGACAGAAAACCAATTGCTGACATTACAGAAGCAACACATATGTGTTCATTTCTCCCTCGATCGTTCAATCTCTCATACATTTACACAGAAGATTATTCGAATTAAACCGTACGTTTTGATCCCAAAATGAAATAAAAAAAAATAAAAATAAAATGTATGATTGATCTCTCGCATCAATGAGCTGAGAGCAATAAAACTCACTGGTATCGAGCTGCCCTGGGCTATTTTTTGGTGCTGATGATCGTGTTGATGATACACGTGCACTGTTCTCTTTAATTGTCGCAGCATCGACGGTATTTTGTCTTTTGAAATTACTACCACCGCTGGTTGCTGTTGTTCCACCGGTAACAGCTGGCGCATGATTGTGATTCGTTGCATTACCTGGACTTGGTGCTCCGCCTATCAATCAATAACCGCGATAGTACCCAACACGCAATAGTGTCACTTATACACAATTCTTATGTTAAACCAATAAATATTTAGCGATTGTAACAATGAGCAATCTACACAACAATAAATATTTCTTCTCTTCTGTTCCTATTCATTCATTCTTTGATTAATTTACCATTCGAATCATCATATAAAGGCAAATTATGTGGAATATCTTTTGTTTTCGATTGTGAATGAAAATATTATGTGGTATTAGCGAGTAGATTAAACAATGCATTATGCAGAATAATTATTATTTTAGTCGGTTGCAAAGGACTTACGAAGAGTTTCACCACCAGAGGAAGCACGTCTACTAGGTTTAGCATTGCTTGCAGAAATACTGCGATGTACACCTCTGTGCGATGGACTTTGTACTGTTCCTCCAGTACCACCGCCACTACCACTGCCTCCACCTGAACCAACTTGTGGCGGAATGTTGCGCAGTGATAACGAGCTGCCGGATCTCGAGCCATCACTTTCAGGCTGAAGGGTTCAGAAAATAAAATCGGTTAACAAAAATATTCTTGCATGAATAGCATGTTGACAATGAGCCCATTTCCTACTCACATCGGTAGTTTTGCGGCCAAGCAGTAGATACGTAGCGAATACATCGTCATATTTCGCCTGACCCAAAGAATCCTCAATTTCACTTCGTGTGTAACCCAAAATGGCGAGGGCCTCTGTAAATAGATAAGAACAAAGCGCAAGAGGCATAGTCAAATTCAGTTAAAACAATTGGTCGGTTTATATATTCATTTCTGACTCTATTCACTAATTTTTCCTTTTATTCTTCAATTTTTCAATGACTTAAATATTGCCCAGTAATATTCCATTACAAAATCTACCAACATCAACATGCACCACAATTAAAACAGATGCACCAGAATTGTCGATTTAAATTAAGATTTTTTAATTTTCCTGTTTCATAGTGGACATTTTCATTCTTCATCTACTCGAACATCATATCTAATCGTTTCAACCCAACCTGGTACATCCGAAATCATTTACTTTTTTTTCAACTACATAAGTAATTCATTTCAATAAAAAAAAAATAGAGAGAAAAAAGTAAATGAGTGACACAACTTGCGAATTAAATAGGTAGGAAGTGTTATGTACATACTGGCAGACTCACCTATCCTCTTGTGGTCCTTGTAATCAGGTTCAGGTTCTAAGTACGGTTTTAATTCGTCATCTTCGTAGCCCATATTCATCCATTTATCCTTCATTATGTTCTGTTAAGATTGAATGAGGGAAAAAATGGAAAAGTGTTAGTTGTTGAATGTGAGCTCGTAAAATGTGTCAATGTGTGCTTTTGCTACTAAAGCAGATCAGGTAGAAAAATTTTACACCCGAACCTTATCACCACGTACCTCTAATGAGGCCCGCTTTGTTGGATTGAGCACCAAAAATTTCTTCAATAAATTTTCACAATCAGTTGACATATAAAATGGAATTCGATATTTGCCACGCAGAACTCTTTCCCTTAATTCTCTTAGTGTTGAACCGTCAAATGGCAGTGAGCCAGATACTAATGTATAGAGAATAACACCAAGCGACCAAACATCCACTTCGGGTCCGTCATATTTTTTACCTGGAAAAAAACAAATTGCAGAAGAAAAAATTAAAACATTCACCCAATTGAAAATGCTATTGAATAACATGATATATCACTATGAATGATTTTTACCTTGGAATAATTCGGGCGCCGCGTAAGGTGGCGAGCCACAAAATGTGTCTAATTTATTACCCGGTGTAAATTCATTACTGAATCCAAAATCAGCAATTTTAATATTCATTTCACTGTCTAATAGAAGATTTTCGGCTTTCAAATCCCTATGTATTATTTTTTTTTGATGGCAGTACTGCACAGCCGAGACAATTTGTCTGAATTTAGCTCTTGCCTCTTTTTCTTTCATTCTACCATGCAATACCAAGTAATCAAATACTTCACCACCACTTGCATATTCCATTACCAGGTACAATGTCTTTTCCGTTTCAATTACTTGAAATAATTTCACTATATTCGGATGATCGAGCATCTTCATTATCCTCACTTCACGGAAGAGCTGGTGTGCACGAATGGAGAAAAAAAAGGGAAAACGGAAACAAACCATTAAATTTACAATTGAATAATTATAACACATATCATTACAATTGTCTATTCCAAATTTACGAGTGGAGATAAAATTTTATTTTACGATCTCAATCTATTCATCCTGAAGATTTCTTTAGAAAGGTTGATATAATAATAATACCTTTTGAAGACTGCCTGGATTTAGTTGGGTCTTGTCAATGATCTTTATAGCCACCTCTTTTCCGGTCGGTACATGCTTGGCAAGTTTAACTTTAGCAAAGTTTCCCTTGCCAATTGTTTTCAATAGTTTGTATTTGCCAATATGTGGTTCTTCGGAGGTTCGGCTTCTTGATGGAAACCGACCCCCGCTGCTCGACACTCCCACGCCATCTGTCTAAATAAACGAAAGAAAAAAAATTGAATTAATAAATTTGCATTTTACATACAAAAGAAGAAAATACAAGAAGATAAATAAATGTATCAATATCGATAAATTTATAGGTGAACACGTCATCATTGCATTGTAACGCAGAGTTGGAGTGGAATCGTAATAAATTTAACGGGCGTTTATATTCGTAGAAACAATGAGAATAATTTAATAATCTCATGATGTACAACTGTCATCAAAAGAACAACATACTGTATTGTTGATTTTTCATCATTCAAGTTGATTATACGTATGCATTGAATAATGAAAGAGTATATGCTCTTAATGGTATTGAGTAACCACACAGAACGCATTGTTAATAGAATTAATTGAGGTTCGTTTAAACTCAGGCAACTTGTGAAGATTGCCAACAATTTTTGTTTACATATATTTATTTCAATCTATTTTTTTCTCGCCTAATAGAATGCAACAACGTTGTGGAGATGTGTCAAGGTTGTTCATCAAATATGCACCATAATAAACTGATGATGATTTATGAAAGTGAACGATACATTTGAAGTATCAATTTCCAACATAAAAAAATAGCAAATTCATTTTGTTTCTCAATTTTTTATTTTTTATTACCCTGAGTAAACCGCGGCCAACCATTTTGCAGGAGGTCACAGCGGCGACCTTAGAAGCTGCCAGTTTGAATTTGCAATTAATTTTCCTTCTGGTGTTCAAAATTTCACCACTCACTAACCCTGTTCTGCCATTGTTTAAAAATATAATTTATTGCTTTTGAAAATTTTCAATTCAGCTCTTTTATTTTTTTCCCCCCTTTTAATCTTGTTAACAAGAAAAATTGATGTAGAATGAATCCTATCTTTCGTTTTTTGTCCTTGTCTTCTCTTTCTTCTTCTTATAGAAGCGAAAAGTCAATGAAACATCGTCACGAAGGATCCATTAATTGAGCGAGAAGAGTCACTTGTGCAACACGTCTCCAGGACATTGTTCAAGGAGATGAACAGGCGAGAAATTAATCAGTCTATTCAATGTGTCATTGTGTGTTGCATCACATCTCACACGCAAATTCATCAACCATGAATTTATTGGGTTAATAAATCTATTCGACACATTGGTCTCAACACTATTTCGTATTTAACAGATGGCTATGAAATGATCCCAAGTTAATAATAATAATAATAATAATAATAATAACGATGCGAAATACGAATACGTTCAAGATGAAATTTAATCAGTCGTGATGAGAACTTTAATTGAGTTCACGTAGTCGCTTGACAACAACCAACTGGCCGGATAAAATTGCACAAAGTCCTATCACCATTCCACCATAAAACCACTATCCACACACAAAATTTTGAATTCATTCGCGACATCAACACATTTATCCAAGTCATAATAAATAATGTATCAATATTCCTTGAACACTCGACACATCAAGATCAATGACCCTCCCCACATTTATCTCCTTATTATTCCATCAAAGACACATCGTGTGACAATTTGAATTTTGTCAATGAAATATTGAATAAAAATATATCCAATATGTTATAGATTCATCAATATTTCATTCTATACAGGCCATTCACAATGCCAACATGATGACAAAGAACGAGAATTTTTTCCACTCACACCAAGACAAAACAAACACATGATAGAATCAAAGTCCAATGAAACAAAACGTTCTAAATTCGTCACATAAAATGAAATTGAAATAAAATTGAATCGATCACTAATTCGTGTCATCAACTTTGTTTCACAAATTTCCTCCAAAAAATTCAATATTTGTACATATGTGAATGGAACTAATTTCTTTTCGGTTTCCAAGCAAAAGACAACGACGATACCGAAGAACGCGACTGTGTATCGTTCGCGCGCGCTCAGCCCAAGGGATGAAAAGGGAGAATCAATACATGACGCCACTCCCGCCACCATAGCGAACTGGTGCGCGAACCACTACCACCTAAACCCACCCACCTATTCCATCCACCCTCAATCTCACTACTACCTTTTTGCGGCTGTCCGTTTGCCCTCTGACAAAAACGCATGCGCACATTTCAATGTACCCCTTCTCAATTCAACACAGATAACGAGGATAGCCTTCTTATTAACTCTATGAAACCGGGAACAAGCACCATCAGCAGCAGGACCAATAATTTGGCTGTTGGCCAGTAAATTCACTGTCGAAACTTTGACATTTGGTCAGCTGTTTCAATTATCAGTCCAACCCCCTGGTGAATATATTGTCCTAGTTGTTAATCGTTTGTATATTGCATTCACATCAATCAGGGACACATCAGTGACCCATCAACTGTGTGAATGAATGAATAATAATGATAATAAAAAGAAGAATTCGTGTGAAATGGATAGAGAAAAATCTTATTCAATATCCTTGTTGACATTAGCAAATCGACGGAAGATGTTTTTGTTTGTTTTATTTATTTATACCTTCTTGTGACTCGAGCCATACATGGCTCTCTGCATGATGTCTGTTAGCGGTCTGAGAGGTCCATCAACACGATGATGACCTCCGCCATCATCTTTTTTAGTAATAACCGGCTTGACAGCAGTCGTACGTATTAGTTGCTGTTGGGCTCGTGATTGGACTCTCAATGGGATTTCCATATCCTGACAACGTCTTGTGTCTGATGACGTTCTTGATAATTTAACCGGCGGCCTTTTTAATGCTGCATTTCCAGTTGAATTTCTCGTAGCCTCACCTCGTTGTAATATCGACGCCCTTTTGATTCATTTGTTTTTGTTTTAGTTATTGATGGAATATGGTTCAGGTATCCAAATTTTGGTAATTATGATGCCGTTCATGAATTGTTTTCTTATTTTCTTCTGACTTCGATGAATATCGATTGATGAAGGAAATGAGAAAACAAAATGCAAAACAAACAAAAATGTATAATAATTCATTTACCCCTCGGCTTCATCGTCGGTGACGTTGTTCAACAGGTCCTCATGCTCACGATAACGCAGCTGTATTTCTGGCTCCAAGTCTGTATTACTATCGCGCAACTTTGGTTGCGCCGCTATTGTACCCATTTCAATTGCTTTGACTTGTCGCTCCAGCTGATCCAACATATCGGTACTTTTTCCCGTTTGTACGCAATTTTGATTCTGCAATATTGCATGCAGAGCAACTGGATTGTCATTATCACCAATATTATCATCAACATGATCATAATCGATCGATTCATTTGTTGCTGGAACAGCTTGTACAATGCTTGATCGTTCAAATGCCTTAAATTTACGCGCCAATTCTTCATCCATTAAATTTTTCTCATGTTGGATAGCTTGTGCTGGTCTTTTAGATGGTGGTGGCGGTGCCGCATAACTCTTAATACTCCTCATAGGTACACTCGTTGCACGTTTTTCAACAACTCGCAATCCACGATCACCTTCAATTAATTCCCATTGCTTGAGATTTTCATGTGCTGGTGTTGGGATTCGTTCTTTTTCCTGAAGATCATGTTCGTGACTTGCACGTGTGCCAACTGTTACTAAGGCTTTTCTTGTTGGACCAATAGAATTGCGACCCAATTGAACACGACCAATCACATCATTATCACGATCAGCCATGATGATTCAATTTCAACACAATAAAATGTTGTTTTATTTAATTAACTGGACAAAGTGATGAATGCTCCTCTATTCCTTCCTCTTCCTTTCTTCGTTGTTTTCGATTCACCTTTATGACGTAGCTGCTTCTTAACCTCACTTTCCACGCAGATGTTCAGTCCATAAGGTTGTGTGGACTCTGTTGAAAAGGAACACACAAATAAAGAATGTTGTCCACTTATCAACGTCACTCGAACACAATTACCAAGACACCAGACAATTATTATTTGTCGACAATGCATACACCATTGCCCTTCTCAATAATATATATGTACATGTAGATGTGTATTTTTTCGGCGTTCATATTTTTTCTAGCACCAAAGTGTCTTTATAAATATCCATATATGTAGATGATGAAAACCGGAAGATAGCATTGAAATAAGCAAGCTCAACGACAAAGCAACAGGTACAACTCACCCACCAATAATGATAATAAAAGAACAAAAAGCAACACTTCGTTCAAATTGAATTGATACAAAAATACAAGTGGATGTATATTATATCAGAAATATAATAAGCGTAGTAGAGGAAAAAAAAAAGTTGGGCGCTCGTGTGGGATGTTTTGGCCTTGTTCAATAAACTTCTGTTATCTTTGTTGAATCAGGCAAGAGTACTTTTCAACATTATTACTACGAATAATCAACGAATAATGTATATACATATATTGAAGACTCAAGAATGATATATTTCGTTATCATATTTGAGAAACCGCAGAATGAACCAAGGAGAACGATCGTCTACAATTCTCTATTATTATTATTTTCATTATCATTATTTATTATCAATTTTTTTTTCTTTTTTGTAAATTCTTCATAACTTTTAATAACCACACAGTTGAACTTGATAATTTTAATTATTGTGAATATGTTGATGACCTGTAGCATTCAATTTACTTATCAATTTGTTTGAACAATATTAAATAAAAAGGAATTTAATTTCAATTCAAAATGTGAAGTGATACCGCGACTTCGTGTCAACGATACTGATGTTAACAGATGAAACGTTCAAGAGAGTATTTTCAATTCCTTTCCTCATATGCACAGTCATTGAATAAGTGGCGCGGACCGCGCGCGATAGTCAAGCCTCGTTGTACCGATTCTTCTTATCAGCGTCAGCTGCTGATAAGCCGATAGTCAATACTTAATAATTTTTTTTCTTTTCCATTTATTTTTATTTCACACGATGCTTCAATGTAGTCATCTGAAAGATCACAAGTATATTTTGTGTCGTCATGAAATGAAAATAAATAATGAAGAAGAAGAAGAATAAGAAACAAAAGAATGACAAAGACAAAAAGGAGAATAAAAATGGAGTTAAATATTGTTTTGTGGTAAGATGAAAATTATTGACCAGGTATTTATATGTTTTTGCAAAAAAATATGAATTGCAAAATGTCACGCGAAGTTACGTCAATGTGGGGATATAAATCCAATGGGAAAAAAAAAAAAAAATTTACAGAAAAATCGCGCAGGTAAATTCGCTATTACTTCATCATCCTTCACCAATGACTTTGAAATATCTCAACAGTAAGGAATTTTTATCAACTGAAAAAATATTATGATGTAATTATCAATTTGAAGTTGCTCGAGAATGTACCGATTGAATATCAAGGAAATTTTGTGAGGTCAATTTTTAAATCTGAACAGGAAAGTGGCCGTAGAGAGAAATGTAAGAAAAAAGTGAAGATTCTCATTTATCTTTCACGTGACTATCACAACAGATCACATCCTTCACTCATACGTTTCAGACTTCAAGACAGAAAGAGGAAAAAAAAAATTCCCATCACTTTTGCTATCAAATCGTAGACCTATTAATTATATAAATATTAATTTCAATATTAAATAATCGAAGAATGAAAACATAATTTTCTCATCATTTGCAAAAAAAAAAGAATTCACTCTTCAAGTTTTCCTAAAACATTCGAATTTTTCCGCTACTTTACTGCATTAGTTCATATATATATATATAGGTACTTTGTTGTTTCTATCTAGTGCACACTGTGCATCCGGTCGGTTTGTCTTTCTGTGAGCTCACGATCGTCGACTAGAAGTCTACAGACATTGTAAAGAAAAGACCCAAGAAAGAAGAAGAACAAGAGCGTGAAATGGAAAAAAAGAATAAAAAAAAAACTGAAGAAAAGAAGACTAAGAAAGAGAAGGAATAAATGAGCGGGTAAGATAAAAAGAGCGAAAGAGACAGTGAACGGGGACAGGAAAGACGGAAGAGTAGGAAAGGGAGCGGTGAGACCAAGTAGAATTATGCGTGAGTCACGATTGAGGATTCACGAGTGTCGGCTCCGGTTGGATTGCGTGGTAGGTTGATCCAACCGATATGCAAGATGATGGTCAAGAAAGAACAAGAACCAACATATATCAGATATGACTCATATTACGGTACATGACCACACTGTCAAAGGAATAAAAATGATAAAATAAAATTTAAATTATAAAAGTAAATTTAATTCGTATTGTTTTTAAACTTAGAGTTATGCCAAATTATTGGTGATGAGAGAATTTGAAGTGAATAATAGACGAAGATTGTGTTGTGAATGTGCTTTGTAAGCATTGTCCCGACGTTGATCGAAAAAAGAAGAAAAAAAATTGATAAAAAATAAAGAAGGAAGTCTTAATTGAATAAGATAGGGAGATGAAAAAAACTAAAAATTGCTGAGGTGTTTAACCTTTCACGGTGTGTTGTTACCAAGCTGACGACAGACATTTTACAATGAACTCTATATAAATTAAAAATATTTTTATTGACATGCACAACAACTATGGTTCCTTTAATTTTTTTTTCCGTGTACTAAAGATGAAAATGGATATTCTCTATATCACAATTTCATATGAGAAATTTATTCCGCGAGCACTGTCACACAAACTCATATTTTCCCAATAAAATATGAAAAAAAAATAAAGTATAAATATTTTATATTTCACACATTGAAAAATCACTGTTAATATTCAATATTTTCACTGTTCTACCATTGCTCTCGGCGTTAGAACATTTTTTTGACGTTACACGAATGAACACGCGCTCCTCACTGCCTCGTCCGTCAACATGCAATAACGCTTAGAAAGTCCCAAACCTCCACAATTGTACAGGTATACTTGTGTATATATATGAACATTGCTTGTATTGCTACTAATACCAACTACCAGAACTAATATAATACTTCAAAGACTGTCTCTTCTCTCCTGCGTTTTACAATCGCAACACGTCAAACAACTCGCTCGAACGCCCACGCTTCCTCCTGGATAAAAATGAAAGTTTGAAACAGCTGTATCTCCGTTTATTCGTACCGCGAAACGAGAGATAGGAACGAGATATATATCTATAATCATACCGGTGTAAAAGAGTTAAGTCTCCTCTCTATATTAACACGCGACCAATGGCCGTCACTTGCACCGTTGCTCCTGATGTTTATATATATATATATATAATGTTTGGATGCGCACGATTCACAAGGAAATATCGCGGTCTCTCAACGGGGATTACGTGAATTCAACGATGATAGAGATTTTGTCGAACTTCCGTACAAAACAAATACGAAGTGTTAATGTTTAATTCGAATGAGAATTTATGATGAACCTAACATTGCAGTTGAATTTTCAATAATAAATTCGAGTGATCTGAAGTTATCGTACAAACGAATATTTTTTCTGAATAATAAAGAGAGACATTCTCAAACGCAGTACTCTGCATACGCAAATGTAAATTGTGACAATACGTAATGATATTTAATCTTCAGATTCTCATGTCAGTCTGAGAAACCGTTATTTAAACTTTCCGGTTCTGTAACTTTTCTTTGAAGCAAAATCCAAATAATATCCCTGCAGAAATTTCATAATTATGTATTTTATCCAGGTTCTCTGCCCATTGACTGACCCTTATGTACAATATGACTCAAAAATTTCACTAAATTTACAAAATTAACGTATACCGGGAAGAAAAATTTTCATAAAATTGCCATTGCAGCTACATAGGGCGCCATAACCTCTTAACTTTCATAGCGATGGAATGCACCGCTCTTACTAACAGTTTGCCTCAAACTCATCAGCATAATTCATCTTTGAACAAAATTCTTTATTCTGGACAGCATAACGACATCTATTTTTTGATAATATTGCGTTTGTGGAATTCTATTCGAAGAACAATGAGAAAAAAAAATATAGAAATCATTCTTGTGTGTTTGGCAGACCATGACTGCCCGTCAATGCAGTTTTTCACCAACATACAATGACTGAACTATATATTAATGATGAATTTAATATTCCGGGCAATTCCCTCATTAAAAACATTCTCACACTTATATATACATATCTATATACAGAGGGACAGAGAGAGTGAAAAAGGGAGTAGGAGAGAGTAAGAGAGAATAACAATTGCTAATGATATCAATCAAAATTCTTCACTCTATGACTCATTCACAATGGAAATGAAATGAACGGGTTCTGATTGCCGCGGTGACTTTTTTCTTTTACAATTCGCCATGACGCTCCTTCCGCTTCCGTTCACCATTACCACTGTACCCCATATATAGGAACATGCACTTATAAATATATATGCACATATATGTATTATGCAATCAGCGACAGGCGCACTATGGTGGCAGCAATGAAACACGTGACGTTCACAGATCACACCGGATATATCTCAGCCACTCAATTCTTACACTGTTATTCACGATCAACAGCCAACTTCACTTTATCAACAATATTTACTTTTCCAATTATTGTCACACGCGTTCAGAGACAAATATACGTCCTGGACCGATTTTCTGTTAACACCCATTCAAAATCAAATGTACAATTCATTAATACTGCATAACTCCGATGATACTGTTTGTGCAATAAACAAAGCGGTGGAAAAAAAATCTTCTTTGATAATATAACAGATGGGATGAGCGCGACATGATGTGCGCGCGCGCACGCACACACACGACCAATGGCACGACTCAATCATCAAGAGGCTTTGAACCATACTGCCGTCAGGTGGCGACAGTGAATGTTCACCAATCGGTATCATTATATGAGGAACGCCGTCGAAGCCACCAACGAGAACGCGTACTCGTGCGGCCTTCACAGTTACACATATATATGTATATATCAGTAAACATGTATAAGATCGAGGGGGAAATAGAAAGAGATACGAGAAACAAGAGTTAGGAGGCAGCGTATCTTGGTTTACTTGAAATATGTGCTGCTTGGAGTTTACATAGAAAACGCCCACGGAAAAAAAAACGAAATCGCATTTTGGTGACACACACGCACACACTGCAGTAAAGATAATGTAACATAATTTAATGTTAAATATTAGACGTGACTTGTAAGGTAGAAAGTGGAGCTACTTCTATTTGAAAAATCAAGGGATCCCCGCAATTTGTATTGGGAAGACGAGCTGTCGAATTTTGTCCTCGAACTACATTCGAGGTGAAAAATAGAATGAAGTTTTTGTTTTGGATTATTTCTAAATTATTTGAAATGTATTATGGATGTCAATTCGATAAGTAGGGATCTCTGGGAAAATCAGACGCCACAACCATTTTTTTGATGCTGAACATATTGACAATATGTTTATTTTCTTTCAGAGTAATATGTTCTACTGTTCAAATGCTGAAAGAGAATAGAAATAATATCAAGTTCAAGATCTCGCTACTTGATTTAAACAAGTTATGACACTCCATGTTCCGAACTTGTTGATTTATCAATGCAGTGAAGCGATCGTTCCGACTTTACCTACAGAGCAACCACTCACGTCAGGTCAAACTGTATGAATATCTTCTCCTTTGTGGAAGTAGACGAATATATCAATTGGAATTTTGAAGATATAAGAACTATTGAAAATTGATTGACATGTTGAACGAAATCAAAAACATTCAACAACTTGGAATGTAATAAATCAATTTGCCTTCCAATATCTTCTTAACGACTCAATTCATTAAGCATAACAAAATAAGAATAAAAAACAATATTTTATTATCAGTCTTCAGTGCATTATTGATAACACGACAATATTATATGGCTTCGAACATGAAGTAATTAATTGGTCTGTTAAAGTAGATCTCACTCAACTGACGTCACAAATTTTCATTGGATAGAGTTAACAGTGAGAATGTAACATCAAATGAACACTAACCAAGTTTTTTTTCTCCATCGAACGCTATTCAATAACTGAATCGATTTTTGAAATATGTTTTGACGACCTGATTTTCATTTTGTGACTTTACTTTCTTTTTTCTTTCCCCGTATTTGACTTTACATCCATCTTTGTTTCCGCCATAGTGTTAATTTATTCCGAGGTAGAAAGAGAAAGAAAAAAAGAAGGGAAAATAAAAATATATATTATTATCAGTATAAACCTACTTCGAATGCCACTAAAGGCAGTTCTACATGTTTATTGGAGTGCGTCATAGCCAGGTTTGAACGCCCAGACAACAAAAAATGAAAAATAACATATCAAATATATAAATACACAGAACTTGAATCTCTCTACCATCCCACATTGTGTCTTACATGTTTATGGTTTGAATTCAATTGTTGACTTGTGAAAATACGAAAACAAACAAAATCGACTAACCATTATAACCCATTTATCAAAACTCTTCAGTGAATTCATAAGAGAAAATGCATCTGAATATTTTTTATACTTTTTTGAGGTTAGGCTTGTGAAAAAGAATTTTCGTACAAGTATAAATCTCAATTGTGATCATGAGATGAAAATTCATAGCAGATTCATTAAATGTGTGACACTAGAGGTAAAAATGATGAGAAATAAATCCAAGAAATTTTAAATCGTGTGCATTTCATCGGTAACTTTCCATATATCATCACAGACTACCTTTTCAACTTAAGCATTCAACTAATGATCACTCGTCCGCCTTACAATGAAGGTTCAAACAATATATGAACGAGTAGAAGTAATAACTACATTAATACACAGTGTGAAACACTCTTGAATTCACCGTTAGCGAATATATTTCCAGTTGTGTTGAAGACAGTTCATAAGTAGATACTCACACAAGTACAAACACAGACACAGAGAATTGTCAGAAGTGCAATAGACATCTATTGCAATTATATATTTAACCCTGTTATCGTTGTTCAACCATTAATTACACCTCACTGTCACGATGTTAAATATGAAAAGAATTAGAACAATAAAAGAAAAATCATATGAAATTACCCTACAATTTTTCTTCCCTTCCATTTCACAATTCCCATTCAATCCATTCTGAAAATTCTTTCTCATTGTCTCAATTTTTTCTTCTTTTGGTTTATCAACCAAATGATAATGTTTGCAATTATTTTACACAATATACACAACGTATTTTGCTTTGGAAAAATTCCATAAATGTATATATTCAATAAATAATGAATTATAATGTAAAGAATAACAGACATAGCAAATTACTTCATATTGACCCTACGCCATTTGATTATATGTGCGATGACACTTGTGGAAAACTTCATATAAAATTTTTATCAGTGTTTTCATACTTATTCAAGTGTTATAACAGTTGTTTAAACGGGTAAATGTCGTGAGGTGCATTATGTATCAATTTAATACACAATCGAATACCAAAGTCGACAACAAACTCTTTCGTAACGTGTTAATCATGAATTTATGATTAATTAATCACTTTGTATTACAATCAGTGAACATTGAAATGAATAAAAATAAAAATGTACACAATGCATTAAGTCATCTGAGAGTTTGTGAAGTAAAGTGTGTCGGTAAAGTTTGTAATGAAATATGATTACATATATAACTTTCCCTTCAGCATTTCAATTTGTAAATATACACAAACAATTGTGTAGTATAAAAAAGTGAAGCTTGACTGCGAGAAAAGAGAGGAAATGAAAAGGGAAAAGGAAATGAATCCAAAGAAATCTCATCATCACATATAATTATATACAGTAATTGTAATTTCCGAGTCTGTGAGGAATTAAATGTGAAATTACAATTGTAATTTTAATTGTTGCACCAGAAGAAAATTAATGAAACTGCATTTTTCTTCAGTTTTTTTTTTTCTAGTATGTTTTGTGCATATGCGGGACTTTCACATATCGCAGTCAAAATATTTATTCATGGTAGTGATTCAAATAAATCCTCTAAATTCCCCGATGTTTTTAAACAATGACAGAATAGTTGATATAAAAAATATTTTTGTGAATTTATCAAATCAGAATGATGAGTAAATGAAGTATAGTTGAGATGTGACGTTTGAGGTTATGTTCGGTGTGATTGAACACTTCGAATATCAAATATTTCTGGTTTCGTATGACAAATTCGCTAGAGTTCAAACATAAATGAGTTGATAGAAGGACGAAAGTCAATTATGCACCAACAAATTGTAAAAAATGTCAATAACACAGTGAATAAAATTCCGGAAAGTAATTGAAAAATTGTTCTCAACCCACCGGACTATTTAATAGCAAGAAAAATTGTTGTTGTACTATACAACCAATTGAATACCAACCACACTTACATTATTGCACATGTTCAATTATGCGCATGAACAATCGATACTAAATATATATTCCGAATGTACACCCATATACAAAATTAACTTCGTAAATGTACTCCAGTAAATCCACCTTAACATATTTTCTCTCTACCAAAATAGAAATTCATCTACTCAATTATTCTCTACAGGAACTGTTTTCTCTTATCCGATCTTAGAAGAATTACGAGAAGCATCCCAGACAACGTAACGAACGCATTGACTAAAACCAGGACAGAAAAAGAAAAACACAAAATATCAACAAGGCATATTTTTATTTAAAGAAACTGTAAGTCAACATGAGAAGTTATGGATAATACGAGGTCGGTGAATGCATAACCGATTAGTTAAGACATCTATGCAGCCGCCGATATATATAAATACAATAACTCAAGGATATAATCCGACGTGTGTCGTATATATAAATCCATAATCATAGATAAATATATGTGATGCACACAATTGCTTTCATTCTTCATGTAGCCTCTTAAATCCTTCACTTTATATTTGTCTCGTCAACTATGTCCAACATTCATCTCTCATAACTATTGTCACGGTCGGAAATATTCTTACAGAGTGAACACGCGAGGTCAAAGAGGAGTGGTATGTAGAAATAATAAATTGTGCAAAAATTTCACCTTCATTCTCTACAATTTCAACGCATTATATTCCAAATCAATCCAACATATCAACACAATACTTCCAACAAAATCGATAAAAAATATTGCACAACATAGAAAATTATTATTTAAATGAAACAGAACAAATTTTTCATTTGTGTTTTCTTTTATTCCATTTTACCTAAGAAAATGCAACGAATTCTTTGTGTCTTGTCATAAAGTCTAGTTCACATTGGAATGCACATGAATTATCGTGAAATCATGACTCACATAATGTTTAGGTTCTCAACGTCATTAGAAGAAAAAAAAATGGAAGAATAAAAACAAAGACATAAAAAGAGTGATAATAATAAGAGAAAAAGGATCATTGATGAAATTGTATGGTTTGTAATCAGCAAGGAAGTCGTTTAAAATCTCCAGACAGAATTCTATCTGCAGTGAAAGAGACGTGAAATGGACTATAGATATACACACAAGAACGTTCCGCTCAAGAACCTGTTGAATATTTGCCTCTTTTTTTCTTTCTTCTTGATATAATGGCTATTTTAGACCAAGTCTGCAAACACGTATTTATGTACAGGTGTATATGTGAATCGTGCACCTGCAAAATGAGTGCCAAATAAATTTCAAAACTCTACTCAGATTTATATTGTGAAAATAGTCGAGAGAATACCCCTGAGAGAAAGTAAGCAAAGTTGCGAAACAAAGGGAGATACTGAAGTAGAAATAACGCTCAATATTTGATGGTATTCAAAGTTCCGTTATATTTTTCTTTGTTTTCATTGTGTTTGCGAACGATTTTGTTTCCAATGTTGATAGCTACGCCATTGGATGTGCCTGGGGATTGATGATGCACATAGTGAAAGGGAGAATTAGGCGGTGAGAGTTCTACAAAAATATATCAGTGTTGTCGATATTTCGCCAATGACACTGAATATTTTATTTTAACGCTATTCTACTTTCAAGAAATATTCTTTTGTTTGTCACATGAATTTGACTTATCTCATAATTTCATTCATATCGATGTGTCTCAACTTTTTCGTTAGTTTTGTCTTCTCAATTGTATATTTTGCTTATTTGATATTGCACAACAACATGACAAAATAATTTGCTTTTCCTTTATAAATATTTCATACGAAGTTTCGAAATATTTCATTCTCAAATTTCGAATGGTTTTATAATTCACTTCGATATTCAATCTTGTATTCAGATTATTTACACCGTTTTTACGGTCACTTGTGGTTACGTTATTGTGATATTCAGTTTCAATAATTTTCTCATTACATGACGTACATAACAAATTTATCAAATATAATTCATCATGATACAACAATTGGCTAACCTCAAAAGGAGAAAATTATTCCGCCGATCATTTCATCTGAAACTCGGAATAATACAAATAAATATTGTCATTATATCCAGTGATATAATTTCCAAAAAATTACATCAAACCAGATAACAATAATTGAAATATAAAAGTGAATTACTCTTCTGTGATTATTATTGAAGAAAATATTAAATACTCAATTGGTTTAATTACATTGCTACCATGACAATTCACATTGAGATGTCATAAATAAATAATTGTTCCAGACATCAGGGGAGAAATGTCAAAATGAATGATAGAATAATTATGACACATTGGCAGATACAAACACATATAAACCCACGTATCAGTTGGATGACTTTGAAGGAATGCGTCATCAGTCCAATGTATTCATTATTTCACGAGGAAACAGTCAGATTAATTATTTGATACAAATAAAACTCATGACATGTTGAAGACAATAAAAATGATACCAAATAAGTTCAATTCTCTTCTGTAAATCACCTCAATGTCATCAAAAACAATTTTATCAGTTCAAATTTAATTCACATTAATGATGAAATGATGAATGGAAAAAGAGAAACGATCGAACATTTGTACTCGAACTCCTCCAGTTTTCAAAAATTCATCACAATGATCAATAAAACGAATAACAAGAGGTTGAACAAACTCCCAATTGATTTCGATTCCACCAACATATTCTGATAAATAATAACACAGTAAAATATAAGTAAACCCTCAATTCGTTTTCCAAAGTTCATATTCCATTAACAGACAATGAAAAATGAAATATTTTTATCAAAACAACCTGAAGGACACATCTAATAGTTTCATATGACACAATTAGAAATGAATCATTTGAGTTGTCATGACAATAATGGTTCCCATTCTCATTATTTTTTCTTCCTCAAATATCTTTCTGTATTTGTTTCTTACCTGAAGAAGACGAGCTCTCGCTCTTGCATAACGTTTGCTGACTCGTGCATTGTCTCGTACAGTTGAAAATTGTGACGATGGTGCTGGTGGTGGTGGTTGCTGTTGAGATCGCCTAACAGAACCATCACTTGAATTTACATTAGAATTTTTAGTGATGACTGTTTTAGCAGCATTTGTATTGATTGATGGGTTATTTTTGGTTTTAGCTGTTGTTGTTGTTGTTGTTGTAGTCGTTGTACTCGTTGATGTTATTGTTGTTGGAAAGACTGATGGTGTTTCACGATGACTTTTTGTACGACGCAATAAACGTCGTACAGTATTTTTTACTGTTGCAGCAATATGAGTACCACCACCGCCACCACCACCGCTACCAGTTCGTTCATTGTTGGCATTGTCATTCGTTGTTTTGTAGTCAATTTTCTTTAGGCGATTACCACTTGTTGGTGCCACACGATGGCCTACCGACTCCGTCACAAACATAATTGCAATGTGCAATTGGAATTTATTTTATTTTATTGTTCTTTGTCTACTTCACGAGTCTATTTCCTATTCAAAAATTATTCAACGTTTGAGATATTTATTTATTTGTTCGTACATTTGTTTTTCACCACAAATTTTATGGATACTTGTCAGACACACAATTGATTTTGTTATTTGTTTTTGTCTTTACTTAATACTTAACGCATAATAAAATTATTTACACTGGTTCATATTATGCAATTTGCATACTGTGATAATTAAATGGTAATTGAACCTATCAAAAGCCGGATGAGACTGCTAGAAATTCGAACAGTATATCACTAAAGTTCACCAATAATTCAAATTTATTGCTGCAATTTCCATAACGGATATCCACGAAGCCTAATTGAATAATTTCGATCGTTCACTATATAATTCCAACGTTGGAGTGATGACTAATGAAATAGGCAACAGCACAAATTCCCAATAATGACATTAAGTATCAGGAAAAAATCTTGCATGAGATGATGCATCGGAAATTTTTTTTATTCTCCTTCGTGAAACTATTTATTTTATTTGTCCCACACTCAATGATTTGATTCACAACGAATTTTCCAATTCTCATAAAATACGTCATCAATGAAACGGATATCAAAACAAACACTATAAAAATTATTTCTGAATAGTTCCCTGTCCAACATTGAAGAAAATATTATCACAAAGATAGAGTGGAGAATAAAACAAAGAGAAAATCAGGGGAAATCACAGGCTCAAGTCACTTCATCCTTCATAGACGATTAACTGTTAAGCAAAAGTGTCTCCTGACCCAGCAACCTCATGCAGGGCTTCTTGAATTTCATAACACCGTGGATCTAATATCACCTCTGTAACACTTTCAAATATCCGTTCGAATAATTTCATTTTTCTATATAAATCACAACTCAATCCATTGAAAATCTAATTGCAGATACCCTCAAAACAAAGTAACTCAGTAAATTACGCACAAAAACATCGAAATATCTAAATTCTCATGTCTCACTCAACATGAATAATGATACATAAAATAATAAAGTCAGTTGCGAGAGAAAGGTCAAATTGGACAGGTGAGACACTACTCGAACAAATACCGATCGCAGCACGATAGTTCGAGGTTAAATACGATGACGTAAGTATCACTCATGACGTTTACATAAACACCTATATATGTAAATGCGCGTGAGTATGCGTGCTGAATGTTCGTGTCACGTAACAATGAAACTAAATCATTAAAGATTTATTTCCTCTATCTTTGTTGATCAATCCATCAACAGATTTTTCCCGCTATTAATTTTTCCATCATTAGAATCAAATGTGAAAATAGTTCAAAGCTTCAATAACGAATCAGAATCAACTCATCAACACTATCGCAATCTCGAATCGAAAGAATAATTAATGGAAAATTTTTTAATTGTTGCACTACAGATAATTTCTATTTTTATTTATATTAAATGCTAATCATCTGTTGACCTTTTTTTTTTCTTTCAATTAATTAATAATAATTGAAACGATTTTAATGAGTTTGTTTAGATGAGCACACAACACGCACAATTGTGACAACTGTTGGAGAAAGCAAAAGAAAAAGAAAGAAAAGTAAATAAATAAATCATAATAGTCATAGTGTGAGTACTATCGCGAAACGCGATGCTTGGTCAGTCACGTGTAGTCGGCTATCGGAAAGTTGACGTCATCCGGTCGTCATCCGGTGAATGTCACAATGCGAATGTATATATTCATGTATAGACGTTGTAGTAAAATTTCACTGTACTTTCATAGTAGTCAATTAATAATTTTATGTATAGATTTGTACATGTTGGTCATTAAAATAATTTGTTTGAATGAATGAAAGTGAGATTATATAAATGACGTGATTTTGGATTTAGTCTGTGGAAATATAACAGAATTTGTGCACTTCATTATTTGTATAGAAATGTATCATCATTGTTATGTGTATAAACAAACTCGATGAAGTTTTATTAGTGGTAGAATAATTTATGATGAGTTGTTATAAATGGAAATATCTCGATGGAAAATTTCATATATTTTTGGATTTAATGATATTGACTTTGGGAATTGAGAGAAAGGTTTTAGTGGTTGCAGTATTTTGTTTTGTTCACTTGATAAATATTAAGATCGTAAAGTGTATGATTAATGTGTGGGATGTTGAATTAGACATTGATGAAGTTTAGACGTCAAGTGATCATAAAAAAAAGACATTTATCTCGCAAGGGATGAAATGTCTTTAAGATTTTACAGACTATGATTTCTGTGTGGATTATTAAAATCTCATGTTTGATGCCAATTTCTGTACTCGATAAAACTTGGAGAAAAATATTGTGAAGTTGTTATTGAACAAAAAAAAAATGCGCAAATATTCTTCCTCTCTTCCCAATTATTTTGGCGCAATATTTATTATCAAAATAATTGTTATAATTATTTTCAAGTCGCAATTATTGACTGTTATCTGAGATGAATTTAAAAAATTAGATCGCCATATCGAAACAATTAATTTTGCAATTTACATATCGACTTTGTTGATAACAATAATTATATGTTGCTGCTATTAGAAAAATTAATTGTGCCGAAAAAATTTTGATGTTCGCAATAAACTCTCAAATACTTAAACATTTCAATGTTGTTTACATTGTTTATTCTAACGAATGAGATCAATTGAATTTTCTACAGTACAAAAAATTGTAAAATCAATTGTTCAATACCGATAAAAAATTTTCAATTTGATCTCTCGTTTTCATTAATACCATCAAAATTTTTTTCCCTCTTGAAATTTCTGAGTCACACGTTTAAAATTGTGTCATCAACGCAACCGAGACAACATAGAAACGATACATACGCGATAGACTATATAATTGTCAATTATTTCGCATGCAATTCAGTAATAGAACGTAGTAGAAGTAGGTGGAGAAATGAGTATGTAATGTTCAATTGACTAGCGCGCACACACATTTTCAACTCAGTATGTGTATTTTATAATCAACTCTTGTTCAAAGACCAATCTTGCACGTCCACGACATCATAAAAGTAACTAAATTCCTTTCACCCCTTCCTCAAAATTTATTCTATTCATTTACAATTACCACGAACCGCTTCTGAACTGTACGACGAAAAAGAAAAATGAAACGCGAGAAACAAAACTCCAATAATAATAAATATCGTCACGTGATCTCATGTCAATTTAATTTATCAGTTATCGATTAGTGACCTTTACATTTTCCACACAAGTAATTTCATCATTCTAACTGATAAATAATAAAGAAAAAGAAAACGAAGATTTTTATTGCGTAGTTTCCAAATAAGAAAAAATTCTTTATAAATCTTGAAAGGAAAATTTCCGTTTATCGATAATCCTTCGGTGATTTATCTTTCCTAATGTTGTTAGTGTAATTGAATCAACATTGTGGTACAATTTAAAATATTTTCAAGCACGTAATCATTCTCTCAAGCGAATATATAGCGTGACATCAGGGACACATATACATGTGGATGTTTGCAGTTTCGATCGTCACGCCACATGCGAATACAAACACATTTCTCCAAAACATCTGAGGATGTTATTGTGCAAATTCATCACAAAAAGAGCAATATTATCACCACATGATACGAAAAATATTTCTCAACTCAATATCCCTATCATAATATGAATAAATATTTTCACTATAAAATCCTCAATATGATTGCAGCTCTATAAAATTTCCATCAACATCCTATCCCACATTTTCCAATCCCCAACAAACTTAAAATAATCAACAACACGTCTCAATCATTTTCATTTTCTTAAAACGCAACAATATAAAAATACAATCAATTGTGTGTGACACCATGAACAACACAATATAAAATATAAAAAATTAAGAGAAAGAAACAAAACATTATTCTCTGTCCCCCAACAGAAAGACAAACACCAAAGTGTCTTTCATAAATTCAGGTGTCTCAAGGATAAATGAACAAATAACAATAAATATCTCTTTCTCCCTGTGCATAATTACAAACAATTCCACCGTCAATTCGTATCACACACATCACATTTTATCGTAAGAAACACAATAACAAACCAAATAAATACCAAACTCACATTAATTCAATAGTTAATGAATAATCACCACCATAGCCACCATTACCACAACCCACTCATAATCACAATGAAAAAAAAAATATTATTGGCTCATATGTGCATGTATTAAAATAAAAATTTTCAATTGCGCGTGTTGAATATAAATTTTTATAAAATCATATGTGTTGCTTGATTGCAGACCTCGTGTGAACTGAGCCGCGCGCGCGGTTAGTGAAACCGGGACACGCAAAAGCCAACACTAGACCATAACCAATAGAGCTAGCACCACCATCAACACAGAAACACCACATTTACAGCAGCACCAGCCACCGAGCTTTGTTGCTGGATCTTGTCTGATACATAACTTCCACCGTGGTCCCCGTATAGTATTGAACGTTAATGTGTGCGTCATACTTGCGTATTTGTGTGTATACATATATGAAACGGCCCTCTCTTGTGTGCTATCACTGCTGACAGTGTTCCCCACCAACTACAATTTAGTTCCCCCCTTGAGATTCCCTCGCAATTCCCCACCAGTTTCGACAGGCGCTTGGAGACTTCGGCCACCTTCGGTTGTGTTAACTGCCTTGGTCTCCCCCTCTCTTCCCTCCACCTCAATCGTATTTATCTATATGCCACTGCAGCATATTTCATTTTATCGACTAGAAAACGAATTTATTTCATCTTTCAAAGTCCCAATTCATTTGGCCTTTTTTTCGTCAACTGGTTATTGTTTGTTTGACGAGGAATTAATTTCCATTTGTGTATGGAGGTTTCTATTTCGCTGTTGTTACTCATAATTATAATTTAGAATGTATTGTCACATGAATATTTATTTTAGTTAAATGTTGACTTGTTTCATGCAAATACTTTGAGTATCAATTTACATCCAATAAATGCTGCTATGAATTTGTAGATAGAATATCATTGTGAAAAACGATACTGACTTGGTGTTGTTGAGAATAAAATGTGCAGTTGCACATTTGAATAGAAATTAGCTGGATGGAATTTTTTTTTGCACATGATAAAGATGTTTGTACGATTGTTTGATAATTGATTTCCAAGGATACTGTAGATGAATAAAGACTATGGATTGTGTTTTATTTTCTTCAAGTGTATATTTCAGTTAATACTTCATAAATCCCTGGTCATAAAATTCATGAAAGTTTCTCGTGAATTTGCACTTTTGAATCCTTAATCTTGATATTTTTCTTGTCATATTGGAACTGAATAACAAAGATGAATATTTTACTTTCATATGATATTCAAGTTGATGAATGATCCGCTCTTGATACTTCATAAACTGGAGATAATGAAAGAAAAAGAGGAATACGTGAGAGTTTGTCAAATTCGCATCATCTTTTCGTCCTCGACACCTCCATTATTATGTGATAATAAGAATCGGCAGAATCCATATTCGATGGACATTTAAAAAAAATAACCGGAGGAAGTATCAATCCACCCAATTTCAATTAACTATTCCTACAAAGGTAATGATGCCGATTCTGGTCATCAATTGATTGATCACTGAAAAACGATAACAAATTGAATCGCATTTGAATTGAACTCAACCATCCAATCAATTTTTTAGGGAAAAACCTCTCATGTGTGATAGTTACATGGATGTTTCATCCAGCAAAAAAATGAACCGAACAAATTGTACAAACTGAAACTTTCTGTATAAGGCTAAAAGTTAGGTTAGGATGACCCGAAGCATAGTCAAATAAACACAAAAAAATTTGTTGCCATATCCCTACAACTTTCGATATTTCCGCTCGCCTAACCCGTGAACTTTCACAGTCTCCATTTTGTTCTCCATTGTTTATCCATCATTTCTACCAAAGCAATCGTCAGTCATTTGTTTCATAGCATCGCCACCACCAACATCATAACCCAGTAGCTACGACTCGACACCGTGTATGGACAACAGACAACTCGCTCGTGGTTAGGATAATGCATTACACATAACACATTGTATACAGATAAAGAAAGAGAAGTAGTTATAACTCGTCAGTTGAATTGAAAATTAAAACCAGCATAACTGCGTCTTTACGCTCAACTTGTATGAATGTCGATGCGTTTTGTTGTGCAATCATACACCACACGGTATGCCAATGTTTGTGTGTGTTGCTTATTGCTTTACAATGCAGTATATTCAAAGAAAACTTCTTATGCTGTTGTGCATATTCAGTGCAGAGAGACGCCCGTTCATTTATGTCTTGAATAGTTGGTGAATAAATGTGATGAAGGTTATGTAAGATTGGAAAATATGAGAGAAGGTAAAGTGAACGCAATAGAATTTCAATCATCTATTGATAATATAATTTATCGTATTATTTTTCAGTCCGCCATGTTGCTTCCACCATTTTTCTCCTTTTATTCTCATTGAACTTTTTTCTTCTCAATAATCTCGTTGTGTGATAATATCTACACATGATCTACATACTGTTAGTCGTTAAAGTGTACTTTATCGACTTCACTAATGAGATTGTGAAGGGGAGAAGAAAAAATAAAGAATATATATAGATGTAGGTATGTATACACACATGAAAACTGTTGGGATTAAATAAGGGGGGACTTAAATCTGAGGAAGGGTATTGAGCACGATAGACTACGATGCGTGTGGATGGTCAATAGGGTCGATTATTATTCGCTTGTGCTATGTCGATAGTAAAACACGTTATGAACAAATAAAAAGAATGAATATTATTCATTAAGTAATACAAATATGCAACATTGTGAGAGGTTATGTATCGATTGACGAATTTCAACAGCAAATTAAATTTTTACTTGCACACCCGTCCTTGACACATTTTTTTTTCTTCACTAGCATCAAGATAGACGTTATTAACGATGAGAAAAAATAAATATGTCAGGAAGTTGTAAATTATATTTGTATCGTCATTGATATGTTGATTTTTAAAAGGGGAATTTGTAGAGGGGACTGAATAGAAAATTACGAAAATTAAAATAGTTAATGGAGAGGAGATTCCAATTGGAGAACTGCCAGGTCAAACACCATAGAAATAATTCAAAGGTTTCAATCTAGAGTTCTTAAAATACTTTCTTACACTTTCAAACATGTCTCACACTAAGTATTGCGTAAGGATCTACGTATTAATGTAAATACATCAGAAAATTCTCCGAAGTTTTTGGTAAATAATCTAGAAAATCACTTCGCAATGTCTTTGCTAATCAATTTACTGAGAATTCATGAAAAAAAAAAAAAAAAAAAACAAATTAGATTTAATCAAACTGATGTTGTGTTCTGTTATTAGATAACTTCTCAACTAAGTTACTTCTTAATTCATAACATTCGCAACCAATCAAACGAGAAATATTAAATCTTCTCAATGCCTTTCGAAACACTTCGCGATTGAGTAGACAGTTGAGAAAAAAAAACTCATGAGAAAAGTCAATAACAATAAATACACACAAATGACTTAATGATCAATGTATGCACATAAACAAATGCTCTCAATATATGAAATGAGATTGCAATGCATCACCATAACATATAGCAATAGATAGAAATCAAGGAGGGTCTACCACTTCATTATTTCTTACATTTGGGTCTCTCAACCCTCTTACAATTGTTCTCGCTCCAATTACCATATATTAATCATCTAGCTAACCATAAATACAACATTTTCAAGCTATCTTCTGACCTCTTTCATCATCATGCGATTAATTTTTTACTTTTACACAGTTGAATTTTTAATTTCCAATTTATCTTTCATACTTTCTTTGCCCGTTTTCGTTATACTTTCTACGTTCAATTCATACATGTTAATAAATAATTTGTGATAAGTGTGAAACGCACGAACTTTGGTACTCATGAAATCAACATAATGTTTTTGTGGCCTATGTAAATATTTTTTTTACGAAAGTATTTCATTTTTTATCACTGTGTGTTACACTGTATATGTTTGTATACAGTGTGCGATGATGCGAGCATTGGCGTTAACTAAATGTATGGTTATTTATATATATATATAT
>JABMBR010003918.1:0-26899 GCA_018881525.1 Meteorus sp. PSUC_FEM 10030008
ACACACACACACACACACACACACACACACACACACACACACACACATACACATATACACATGAAAGGTGTCTTATCCCGCCTCTGCACTTTCATCTTCTTTTCTTCGCTCATTCTCTCCTACATCCTCAAGAAAGGATCATCGACCTTGCGTGTGCGCACTCATATCCATCCCTCTTATCATCCTGTCTCTTCTTTCACAGGACCACATTTCACTGCACGCACTCTACAAAATCGCGTAACCCAAAAGTTAAAGGAGGCATTTTTTATCCCGACGTCTTATCGCATTAGTGAACCATCGTCACAAAATTGATGAGAACATGTTATTGAAAAATAAAAATTTGGAGGAAGAGAAAAAGTGAAATACATATTAATCATTTAAGAAGTACGATGTAAAAAATGAATAACAAAAAAATAACGTCAACCACTTCTGTATAGGGAGTGGAGTACACAAACATTTAAGGGGCGTAACTATTCGAATGTAACTGACATTTCCGACGCGTCGAGTATTGGGGTTGATATTTTTTTTGCATTCGTTTTATTTTCCAATTTTTTTTTGTGATATTGTTATTATAATTTTTTTCAAACTGTAATCTGTAATAGTGAGGGGGGTACAATGGTGGGATATTTTCCATAAATATTTTTCGAGTTGTCCGACAGAGATGAACGGTGGGATTAATAAATAGTTGCAGTGATAGAATTAAATGTCGATGTGATTCGTAATATTTTATAAACACAGCAATGCCTAACTGTTTTAACAGTTGATTCGTCTGTTTGTTTTGTACAAATGTCCCAGTTCACTTATACTTTAATTGTAGATGTATGTCTGCATGATGTGTGTTGATCAAATGCGTTTGTTAGAACTGAAGTTTTAAGCTCGGTTTAACCCTGGCCCGAGGTATGTTTGGTTAACTTCGTATTTAGTTAGTCAACCCTGCCCGCGAGGCGTCATGGGAAATGACAAGTGGTGAGCGTTGAGCAGTAACACACTTGTAGATATATATTGCACATCCCTCATGTATCTATTTAGTATGTTGTATATAGAAAGAGCATCACATATGACGTATTTATGTCGCATTGGTTTCTATACCAAATGCCATGGTCCATTTATCAGCTTTTGAGTTCCTTTCATGTGCTAATCTCTGTTTATTTGATGAAATGCTAATATAGCAACTGGAGTGTGTTGAAGGTGCTGCTGCACCATTTTAAAACCAACTCCCTTTTCATTTGAAAAATATTAAACTCAGAAATAGAAAAGTGAAATTATTCTATGTGTGGATTTGTGTGGATTTTATTTTATTTATGGATTAATTGGATTGTGGATATGAGTTGAGATGAGAGAAAATATTATTCGAACATTTTTCAGTTGAATTGAAATAAATGAAAAATTTTTTCTTGTCATTTGTATCAAGGAAAAAGGGAGGATCTTTATCCACAACTTCATGACTTTTCTTCTCTGCTTTTTGATCATTGAATGCGATTGACTAGCAACGTCGGTGAAGATAAAAGCGAGAATCATGAGCTCCAAGCGACAGGGAAGAGAGAAAAAAAATATAGTGAGAGATAAGATGAGGATATATTAAGCCTTTCATCGTGTCCGCGTGTTGAGTTTCTCTTATTTATTCTCTTTGTCTCGCTCACCCTCGCTTTACCTTTCTCTTTGACGATTCTATAGACATCACAATCGTCCTGACCATCGTGATCAATTTATCGTAATAGCAATCGTTAAATTAACAGAGAACTCATCAAGCTGCACCTGGAATAAATTAATATTTTCACATTTGGAAAATAATCTAATATTTCTTCTTTTATCTTTTTCTTTTTTTCGTTGCCTCTTTCGTTTAAATAGCGTTCTATAAATTTTCATGAATGCACGATGATGTGCTTTTGGTATTGGCTCGAAGCCATGTGAGAGAAGCGAATATAGCCCACCCGGTGTTCACGAAATAACTCTGCGAGCATGTGGCCTAACTACGATATTGTGCTGTGCACTATGAAGAATCTTTGTCTGTGCTTTTGTATGAAATACTGCTAACGTAAATATATATTACTGCTTTATTGGATAATATATATTCTGATGGTTTAAATAAATCATTTCATCATTGGAGATGAATAATTTAAACAGCCGAATTAGTTTGAGATATTTTTCTCTTGATTTTGACAATTTTCTGGATCACATCGATTCAAATTAAATTGAGAGAAGAAGAAATTGCTATGATTATCTTCCTGGCTTTAAATTTATTTATTGATAATAGAAAGTTTCATCCTCTAATAATCGACAAAAAATTGTGAATTTTCTATAATTTTGGAAGAATAATAAATTCGTATCGAGAATATTTTGTTCAGTTTTTGTAGACGTTTTCGACAATTCATGAGGTCAAGTTGTGCTACTACACCTGAATTCTGATGTTCATGAATAATTCGTTGTGAATAAAAAATAGAGAAATGAATTCACTCGAAAAATTGTGTCAAATTGTAAAATAAAATTTCAGACACTTGGAGCTAAATTCACGAAATTGCTGTCATGATGTTTACTCGTCAGTCGCAAATTCTCGTTGGGCACTCATTAAACAAACGGAATTTCACGGAGAATATTAGCAACAAATTTATTTATGCACTCTACATTGGATTTATTGTGCTAATGGATTGTCGATTCCATCATGTTTTCACAAAAGCAATATTTTTCGTCTCGTTTACCGAAGCCAAATCCATTATTAACATTTGTTGACGTTTATGATAGTCAAGTGAGTATTACTATCATACATTAAATATTTCTTATATTTATGAACCATGTTTTTATTTGTAATCATAATTCAACAAATATTTATGAGATGTTTATTTTTTTTTCCAGTCTTTTATACGTGAATACGTTTTGGATAATATCTTTGTCTGCATATTCGCGTACATGTTATTTTATCTCACGTTGTGGTATGCAAATAAGGTGAGAGTGTGATTCACAATTGAGAGGAGAGAAATCGTTTCGTATTGTCCGAAATTTGGAGAATATATAAATAATAATTGATAATTCCGTCAGTTCATTTCAGCATCGATTAATTTTATTTAGAAGATTTTATGATTTTAGGTTATAAAACAAATTGAAGAATCGAATGATGAGATGTTAGAAACAGTGGCGGAAAATAGAACGGTGAGGTGATATGTTATGAAACAAAGTTTGTTTCATGATTTTGTGGAATATTTTCATGTGACGGGTGATGGTTGAAATAATTCATGAACATGACTGTCATGTAGTTTTGCTCGAGTTTTTCTCCATTTTCAACTTGAATTCCGTCAATTCAATAATTCAAATAGAAAAGTTTGGGAAATTGTTCTGCTACATTGTGCCAATTGTAGCTTCCAGTTGGTTTTTTATGTAGTTCACTCGACCACACATGATTGAGTTGCCGTTAAATTTTAATTATTATTTTTCTGATAATTTAGTTAGTACCATTGGAATTTTTTTATTTATCAATATATTTCCAATTATTTTAGAAACTTGCGGATCTCATTGCGTTAAAAAATAAACGTCGAGAGTACGAGGAAGTTGTTATGAAGGCTGTGAGTGATGGAAAAATAATGTCACATAAAAAAATCCCCCATAAATTTTATATTGCACAGCATTTCCCCTTTACTTTTCGACTAACAAGTGATCGAATTTTTTTATCCTTTGTAGAAAGGTGCACAGAGAGTCACTGCAAAACATTTAGAAAATGAAGTGAGTTTTTCCGCAATATTTTCAGAGACTTACATCAACATATCGATTCAATTATTCTCCATTTTTCTCTGCAGATAGAAAAATTGAATAATGACTTATCAATCACAACAGATAAATTGATGGAGCTTGAGAAGATTTTACGAAAAGTATATTTTTAATATCTCAAAATTCATTAAAAATTTTATCCATCAACGATTTTTGTTATAAAATGTTAGATTAATTTTAGCGAACTCCGGGGTCGAAGTATCGAGAGCGTAAAATCTTCGATATCGATCAGGAAGGTGAACGAACGAAAAATACGGGAGGCCTTCTTACGAACTCGGTCGAGGACGTCCAAGTAATTAAAATAATTATCATAATCCATCGTATTTGCATATTGAATGAAAATTATAAATTTTAGTGCTCCATTATTTTTCAATTAAATTTTCCATGACAAACCAGCTCTCAACCCAAATCTAATTTTTCCATTTTATTAATTAAAATAAAGATACTTACGCCATCGTTCCCGGCGCGTACTCCACCACCACGTAAATACGGTATCTTTGTCTCTCGACCGTTTAAGGGACACAGTGCACCAATCGGATTCAAGTAACGGTGCTTCAGCGGAAACATCTTCGAATGCGTCATCACGAGGAAGTAAATTGTTAAATCGTTTTTCAACACAATTCTCAATTGAATTCTATTAATGATATTCTGTTCCGTATTTTCTTTCACAGCTCATAAAAGCAGACACATGTTGAAAATAATGTCTAGTAGAATTCCATTCTCAAAAAAAATTCCAATGCGCTCCTTCGGTTCATTTAAATTCACCAAATCTATGCTTGACCTCCCGCCAATATTCCACAGTACAAGGACGTCTGTCGTATGAATTTCTTTTCTCAATTTTTCCTCAATATAAAATCATAATGGCATTGAATAGGAAAAAAAAAACAAAAAATATGAAAACAACGGGAATTAAAAAAGTCAATAATGGAAACGTATTTTGATAGTGGAGAAGGATTTTTGGATTTTGTTAAAAATCCAGAACATTCTCAATTAGTTTACCGCAAACACGATACATCAATCAGCTTTATGATCAATTTATTCTTTTCATCAAAATTTTAATGAACTTGAAATAGCAAGTTGACAAATCTGAACATCGTGGATATCTCGACTATGCAAATGTCATTTATATTTTATGAAAATAAATCGTTTTATTATAAAAGAATCGTCACGAATTCACTGACAACGTTATTTTGTTTCTGTAACAAATGAGAATATTTTTCGATATGGAATGAAAAAGAAAAATCTATTTAAGCCTCATAATCCATGAAACCAACAATGATATTAATTATGCAAATGGATAACAACTGTGGTACATATTTCTACATAAAATATCACTGACGAGTTGAATAACTTTGCAATTTGTGTATTCAGGTAAATTGAATGAATAAATTAATTGAATAGCATGACCTCATTGCATGTGGTGAATATTTATTTCTCAGTTTCCTGCTCTGTATTCTCTCCACGATATACAAAATGAATTTCATAAATTTTTGATTTTCGAGGTCAACAAAAGTCGTACACAATTGAATTCATTGCAAATTTCATGTGTGTTCTAATTTCATTTTCTAATTATTCTCTTTTTTCGTGGCTTTCTCTCGCAATATTTTTTCTTCTGCTCAAAATTACTCTTCACAAAATAATGTATTCACGTAAATATTTATGATGAATGCCCATTTGTGGGTTCACATATAAATAAAATTTCAAATGAGCCACACACGAGGTAATGTGAGATATTCAATCATCGTCAAGGTAAAAATTCAACATTAAACAAAACGTACATAAGAATAACACCAGAGATAGTCGCAAAACACATTTGATTCTCAATCCTTTCAACGCAGGTATATCCCCGGACTTGCCCTAACTTTCACTGGCTCCTATCCAGTGCAGCGATAGAGGCGTGAGTCCCAATGTTTTTTCGAGCCATTCGCTGTTGTTGCGCGGTGCTGGCGTCACGCAATTCAATTTCTGTCGATCTGTTTCCGTGAATCTCTGAGGATAATAAATCGATAAAAATTCTTAACTGGACAACAAATTAATTACAAAGTAAAAATATTACCAAAGTGATAAATGACAATTCAGGTTGAAACTTGTTCTCAAGAAAAAATTTTCACTGCGACGATATTTCATTTTTATACCGATTGATATTCTCGTAAATCGACACACCAAGTTTTTCCTGTTTGTTATTTTTATTCTCACCCACACGAGCAATTCATGTGCGCGTATTAACGTGCAGTATATGGAGGTGTTTTACGTCACTCTCACCGGTTTGCTCGATACATATAAACACATTGAGAGCAACTATGAAACAGTATTGACCGGTGACTGTCAGCAGTGCGTGTACCATGCAGGAACGGCTTAAAGACAAATAAAATTCAATTAAAACATTGAGAATGAATTAACAAGTGTTACATTTGATAATAATAAAAATTTGAATTGAAAGTAATAAAAACAAAAATGTGTGAACAGTAGTGAGCTTGATATTAATCGAATAAGTTTATTATTAATTTCATAATTAAAAATTTGGCATTAAATATAAATTATAAATTCTGTCATTTATTAATATTATTTATATTGAATATCAACGTGTACGAATATAAACTAGTGATGGAGAGTTTATAAAAACTACTGGAGAAAGTACAAAATCATTTCTGAATTATTAATGCAAATATTGAAGTGCACACAGAAAAGGGGAGATGTTGTGTGTGCATGACTAGATACAGAGGAAGTGGAAAAAGAAAGTGAGAGTATCAGTTGTATGGTCTTGAGCTTCCCTTGTGGTCAGATGCGTGCGAACTTCATCACTGTCAGTTGCATCAATTTCTTCACTTCCTTCTGTTATTTTGTTTTGTTATCAATTGGAATTGAATAGACATTTCGAAGTTGTTTGATGTGAAAGACGAAGATAAAAATAAGCAGAGGATACCACTACGTTTGGATATTGATGAACAAGTGAATGTGTTATTGGTGTTAATTATTTATTTTTTTTTCAAGTGGTTTGTGTACTTATTGAAGGAATAAATAACAGGGAAAATGGTTGTTGATACAGGAACTGTTCGTTTAGTGATATTCATCGGAATGTTTCTTGTCTTTGCTGGTGATTATAGTTCTTTGATGAATTCAGTATTTGGCAATGGTATGAACAATTCAACACTGAGTGGATTACAAGGACCACCGAAGGATGGTCCGCATGCTGAAAGAATGGCATTAATGACTGGTGTCAAGGATTTAGAAGCTGAACATGGTATGAATAATAAAGAAAGCAGTAAAATGAAATAATTATCGTCAATGATTTGATTGTGAATGTGAAATTATTCTTTCTGATGTTTCTATTTGAATATTTAATTCTGATGAATAAGTAAGTGTTTAATTATTCATATTTATCTTTTGTTTTCGAGTTTAGGTATTTCGCGCAAGGCAAAAATGATGACAACGATAAAAACCGCATGTTTACCAAAGTTAATATGTGAATTAACATCTTCACCATATCGAAATCAACTTAGTGAAATGGAAAAATCACTTCTCAATTTAATAAGGTGAGAAATTCAATTGATCGTAAATTTTCTTTTTCACAGAGATATTTGAATCGGAAACTTATGGATTTCCCTCATGAATTGTCGTATTTCCACTTCCTATCGTACTTTCAACTTCATGGTTGATGCATCGACCACCGACGACTTTCACGACTTTCGTTCGTTAACTCTGTAAGGTGAAATAATATTTCGCATTCACTGAATCATCTTTTGCTACTGTAGAATGGAAACATTAACGTATAGAGCAATTAAATTTCATCCTCGTGCCAATTTTTTTAGAACGAAATTAAATTGGAAAGTTTGATTGGATTTGATCGCAGCATAAAAAGATTATTCATATAGAACCGAATTTCTCATTCTTTTCCACTCACGTCAATGGCAATTGTTTTGTTCTCTTTATTTTTTCGTCCTTCCAATAACATCTTCGTCCGTATTTTTCGTCCACGATTTCACGTTATGCTTCAAAAACTCATGTTTATTCATGTGTATCTTCAGTATTCAAACAATAAAAATGAAATAGATAGAAGAAAAAAATCAAATCAAAACATGTCAAAAATATTTATGATTTATCATGTCAAAACTCAATTGAACGGTCTATTCTATGAAAAATGAGCACAGTAATATGAAATTAATACACATTCATGATATTCAAATACACAAACAAATGGTAACCAAATACGATGATTACATAAGACGGATGATCAGGCCCAAAATATAAAGAAAAAAATTTAGGTCATCTGGTCCCCAATAATATTACGACTCCAACCTTTTTGCATAACTCAGGGCATCACGTTCGACGCCACAGTGTTGGCCACTTTCCATTTCAATTGATTATCCAACCGCCAACAACTTTCTCTTTCATACTACCAGGTTTGTTTGTGTATGAGGGAGTGACTAAACATTTTTTATCTCCATTTATTTCATACTCACCATCCTCATTCTTCACCTTCACCATCATTAAACCATTTATATACCAAATGTTCGTGTTTATAAATTCCACTTCCGTCATTACAATTTTATTTCATGTTTTTTTTGCTTGTACACATGCAATTTATGCTTGTTAGAATGTGATATTAAATATTTAGCTACAGAAACACTTGAGGAATTATTCATCCGTCGAGTAATTATTGTGCGAAGTGGGAAGAAAAAAGTGCTCGGTATTTACATGCATTAAAAAGTGAACGAATATGACAGTCACGTTCACCTTGTTACTTTGTATAAAGTTACTCGGCTGTACATATACATTCTTACAAACATATGTATAAAGGTATAGTTTATTGAATTCACTTGGAAAGTAAAAGGCACAAACAACTGTTTCGCCTTGTGCTTGTTCCCGTCCGGAGTTCATACTTCTGCGCACACTCTCGCTCCTATTCAATTGGTCTATTGCAATAAGTAGCGCAGATTACAGCAACCATGTGAATGTACGATCATTTCTTTCACCGTAGATTTAACCAAAGCACAATTTATTGAGTAGGCAAAAGACATGTGAATTTCCTAACAATCAGTCGACAAATTAAATTTGTTTCACCGTTTATTCTTTTATAGACAAAGCAAAATTTTTACGAACTGGTTCAACAATTGACCAAAATCTTAATTTCGTAAGCGAATCAGCAAATGTTCATGCCAATTCACATAGTCGTAACTGTTGATTTTCTCGAATTTTGGTTTGCTCAACTGATCTTTTTTATTTTTCAGAGACACGAGTTTGTCGACAATGGCGGAAGTGACTTCCAGGTATCATTTCGCAGCTCACATGGGACAACTAATTGCTGGTGTTGAGGGTCAAGGTTGTCACAATTTCTATCCAACTTGTCCATTGCCACGTTCAAGTGTATTGAATATGATGAAAAAAATTCGATTACGTTGACATCTTTCGTATTATCATCGTTGGTGATTTATGATACGCAAAGTGATACTGCATACTGATATTGAGAGAATATGTTGTTTGTCTTGTATCATACCATGACATCTCTTCAGCTACATCATCAATCGATTTATTGACATGTCGATTTTTATTTTATTCTGTTATTTTTCTACGTATCTGTGATACTGTGTTGAGATATATAATTATGTATTTTAATATTATTTTCGATTGTAAGAAATCGATCAATTCTAAATTTATTAATTTCAAGGCTAAACTGATTAAACCATAAAGATAAAAGTGTGAAGACAAAGCATTGGATAATTTTAGAAAGCTTTGAAATGTTGGATGCAATTCTATTGTCTTGAGATTAAAAAAATGAAAATCATCCATAAAACAAAAATTATATCAGTCTCTGAATACATAAATGAAAGAAAATGTCTCCCATACTTAAAAATTTACCACAGTACTCTGATGAATCAAGAAGAAATACTCCTGCTGAATGTGTTGCAATTAACTATCTACAATTATTTATATTGCCCCTAAAATAAAAATTGTATCCCCAAGAATAAAATTTCTCTGCGTACAAATCATTATTTACAATGTGAACCAAAAAAATTTGCTTCAGTGTCGTTGAATTTAATCATTGAAGTGCTCGAATGTGTGTATTGATTTTGTATAATAAAATGAAAAAAAAAATTCCAATTGCGAATGAGTTAAAATTTTCCTGTAAGCACCATTGATTTATAATGAATCCACTCTTCAATTGTTCACTTCAAATTATTCATCGACAGTTATGTTTACATCAATGTCAACATGAATGTGCTTAATTTTGTTTGAGTAACACACAAGTTGCTCGAACGAAAATTCCATCAGTGTTCATATACAATGAAAGAGCTTTCAAGCAACCAAGCAGTGGAATCTCACGATTGCAATTGTCTTGCAGTGATAATTGAGAAAGTTTGATGGACAGACAGCTCTAAATGATGACATATATATATACCCCACCATAAAAGTCAGTTCTCTCATATACATTCGAGACATTTTGGCCACAGAGTACACGAATGAGTTTTCTTCATAATGTCTCGGCCGATAACAACGATTTCAACTACACAACACGATGACATTGTACTCGGGGTATCATCATTATAGAAATAACTATCAAGCTCGGAGTTTAACTCGAACGCACACGAGCGCATTGACAACGTAAGTGAAGAAAATAAATGGTACGTGAACTCTAACATTGTACCAGACATAAAATAGAAGGGGCAAATTATTTCTAGATATAATTAAATGTTTATAGTCATTTATACGATCGATAAAAACTTGGAAATACATTTTTAACTGTTAACTAACATACACAAACATTGCAATGATCGCATAGATTGTAAAAATTTTATTTTCCGGTGAAAAATGGAAATTCATAATTTTTATAAATTAAATTAACCTGAAAAATTCTTCAGAATGTTATTTTCAATGTAGAATCAACAATTTTATTCAACTCCATTTCCATTATTGATTTCATGATATATCTTGGAATTAATTCGAAAGGATAGACAATAAAATGAAAAAGGGATACAAACAAAATTTCTATTGCTAAGAAAAATTACGATAAATCAATATTCATCAACGTAACATCGCAACAAATATATCAACATGAAAGGAACGTGATTGAAAGTAAAGTATCAAATCAAATGCGGAAGTGATTGACAAATCAATCAATAACAGTTACGAAATACATCATCGTCAGTACATTGTCCATATAATAACAACAATACACAATACGTAACAACGATGGGACAGCAGTGACCGAATCAGGTGTGTGAATCGATTTCCAAGTGTGCACACTGCGTCTGACCACACACATTAAATCCCAACACGACTACTCACGCATGCAAATTAACCAATATAGAAATTCATCCTGTTGTCATATACATCGCAGTGAAACCTACAAAGACATGAATAATTAACTACAATTAGCAGTAAAAGACATATTAACAATAATACACTTTCATTGTTTATCTATTTCTTTCCCATTATTATCCATAGTAACAAAAATAATTTTATTTTTAAGAAAATCATTTGTATGTGAAAGTTTACCTGACCTTACCTTTTAATTTGCACGATTGTCATCAGTACATGACGTGACCAAGACCACGTACATAAAAAAAATTGTATCTTTGTGTGTCTCCAACATTTCGCAATTACCATACATACACAAACCGCACGTTGGGGTAATCCGACATGGGTAAAGCTATGGAATACTACAGCGGCTCCACTCACACGAGTGGGGCGTTCACTTTCTCCTCTTGGATCAGGCCTTAGCCAACATAGCGAGCACTGTTGAAGGTAGTGAGTATTACATTCAGCAACCAGTTTTTATCAGTCAGCGAACATTGTCGCGAGCTTAGAGCCGCTCCAACCTTTGGATGAGTCTCTTGCTTTTTTTCCAAACACTCAATTATTTTAGTATGTATTTAATTCATTTGTTTGACTATTTATTTGAGCATTTTATCATTGTGCCAATTTGTGATTGAATTATTTTTACAGTTGTGATTTACAACAAATGATTTATTGATAAACTAAGTCATCAATTATTTATTCATGGAATTATATATTTTGATTGGTATTTGAGATTTTAGAAACAATATTGAATTATTTTTGTTGGAGTAAAATATTTTATAGCAATTTTTAGCCGGTTTTTTTCTAGTTTAAATCCGATACTTATGCAATTCAACATCGATTACTTTCTATTGCGTTGTAGATTAAATATTAAATTATTATCTTGTACGTAAATTGTGATGTAGAGTAATAGTTGTGTGGAGTGAGTATTATTTTTATTATTAAGTCACTTTCGTTTCAGCATTGATGTGTATGAGCGTGTGACGAAGGAAGAAAAATGCAGTTATCACGCGTGTGTGCATTGCTTCTATGTTGTCTAATGACTCTGAGCCACGTAATATCAGCCCCAAGTCCACAGGAACCAACATTTGAATTACCAGTTCAATTACTTGGATTTCCAGTGATTATTGCGGCGGTGAGGATCACCAATTTTTTCAGGAAGTTTGCCTACGCTTTGAATCCAAGTAAGCTGTTATACATTTTATTATCCTTATTACTATTTCCGTAGTGTTACGTTAAGTTTGCACGCTATGGTTGGCAGTTGAAAGAAAACCCAGTTCCTGTACATAAACCGATATAAATAAATATGAATAAACATAAATTTATGCATGTATGTGTAAAAATGTAGACGTAAAAAAATAAAATGAATGAAACCGGACGTAGTTGTGTAGGCGAAAGTACGCGAGATATTTTTTTTTGTATTTAATTCTTCTTGCTTTTACTTGGACAAACTTATTTTTCGTCTTTATTTTTCATTTTCTTTTGTTATTGTCAAATATTTGTTTTATACAGAAACGTATATGAGTCGCTCGAAACGATTTGCTGTTGCACATGATGAAGAAATTTTGGATGTGGCACAGGTGGAGAAAAAACTCATCGGTGAATTTGGAAATGATGTTTGTATTTATGAGAGAACGTGTGTGAGATATGCAACTATAACAGTCAGTCGAGGACGTCCTGAGAGAAATTTAGATTGGAATGAAATATTTAGGTGAGTTTATTTTATATTTTGTAATTGAAGTATCAAAAATTATTTTCGTTACGTCAATGTGTAATGGCAGTTCATCGACGAGCCATGATGATTATTGAGTGAAAGAATTTTGGTTATATTCAGCAGAGTAGAAAAATGAGAAAGGGAGAAAGGCAAGTGAGACGAAGAAAAAAAAAACTAACAAAAGTCCAACGTGAAAAGTCGCCTAAATTTTATAATAGTTGTAATTATTATTATGGATTTTGAATTCTCAAGATGTGTGCTTGCTATTTACTATTCATAGATAAATATATTCACAAAATATTGCGTAATTCATATAAGAAAAAAAATTACACGAAGAAAGAAGTCGACAAAAATGTGATGATAATTGATCACGAACAGGTTCCAGAGTTCAGTGAAATTATGGGTATAATATCCAAGGTCGCAACAATATCCTGATAAATATTTCGAAATCTCTTGTTCATGTATATACAAACTAGAAAAAAAAATTTCAAATCGGGTTTTATCCAGGATGAGAGAGGAGAAAAAAATAACTTGACGTGTTAACGAAATGTCGTCACTGAAAATTGACAATTCACAATAGATGAAGTGATTAAAAATGAGCAACGAACAGCCCAACTATCAGGGGATTAAAAAAAAAAGATTATCGAAGTGCTCATGAGTGAAATACTGTTACAAAATACATCGCATTATCAGAACATCCATTTTGAAAGTCACTTTAAAAAACTGTTCAACGTCAAGTGGGCTTTAAAGAGAAGTCATCAGAACAATTTGTGTAACACCTCAAGGGGCTCCCAATCCATTGGACATTCTCAAAACAAAGTGCTAAAGGTAGAAACAACGAGGAGAAAAAAAATGTGAAATGGAATAAGAAATAAAATGTTCCTCGCCGTTTTGTCCCTCAACTAATGGGAAAGATTCTTCTGTGTATTTCTCTGTAGAACTCGTAAAGCCGAGATCGAGAGCAGGCGAGGTAACGTTCTGGGATTTACTCCAAAGACCTCCCTGTGTCTTTCTAAGTACCACGTCTTTACGTTCGTAACCGTGGTGTCTTACACTAAACTCGGTTGTAAGCAACGTCGAGAACAGATAGTCTTTAATGGCTTTGGCGCGCGCGCGACTCTTCTAATGTATCCCGATAATTCTTCGGCTATTTCGCAGTTCCTTTCTCCACAATTTTACTGTATTTCTATCATTATTATTTTCGTTTCCATTATTATTCTACTCCAAGTGTATCATTATAATTTTTATAATTTTTCTAGGTAGGAGTACCATTAGCGAATGATAAATCGGTCATTACAACTTGATAAAAATGAGCAGATTAATCCAATGATCTTCTCGAATCATTTAAGTTCATAATTATTGAGATTTATCTTCTCGCTGTTAATCAGATGCCGAATTGGTTTGATTAATCGTTTCAAGTTTTGGGTGTAAAATAGAGAAATGGAATTTCGAAACTTCTATAATGTGGAATTGATGTGATTTAGTGTGGCAAATTTAGAAAGATCGCCAGAAGTATTTGATGTTGATTTGATTCATGAAGTCCTGGCTAGTGTCTTTCACAATAATTTTGAGTAATGAACTCCTATGTGAATTTATTATTTGTCTTCTTTCTTTTTCAGCCACTATAAAGCATCACCAGATCCAATGAAGGAAAACTATCTCCTCAGTGTGTTCTTAGGTGATATTGTTGGCAGTCCCAGACTATGTCGTCAACTTACTAAGCGTGGAAGGGCTTGTGATGAAAGGACTTTATCAGACTAGACAGAAGCATTTTAGACCCGGTTGACATCTTGTTTCCTTTGCATATTGATTTTTTTTTTTCGTTATAAAATAATGGAAGTCATCTAGTGAGTCTCAAAATTGTTTCGAATGATGGAATGGTATTGGATAGATTAGAATTCCGTGTCATAATGCTGTGTGATGAATCACAATGTTGTTATAAATGAATATGAAATTTTGGAATTTTAAATACGATATGACAATTCACATATCATAGATAATCAAATATGGTTGAATTCTATGAAAAGGTGCTATACTAGGCTGTTAGAATAAATTTAAAGGTAATAGGTAAATATTCAACTACATGAAATTACGGTCGACAAAGTGATTGTAAATATGCAATTTTAGTTTGTTAAGCTGTTGAACATGACAAAATAATGCAGAATGTATTTAAAATATTTGAATGTGATAATTGAATTTTTTTCACTTGTTCTTCTTGTTGATAATAAAGTTGATTGTACAAGAGACACCAAAATGTCTTTCATTTCATGGTGACCGTGAGACAATTTTGCATTTGATGATCGAAAAGATGAATTGTCTCTCATACAGAAAAGATTTTTTGTATTTTAACTATGCATAAATTTTAATCACATTTTTTTTTACCGTCTTAAAAATCTTGAATCGAACCATTGACGACCAAAAATGGTAAACAAGTCTTTGAACATGTTATTCATACTTTCGGAATTTATTTTATTTATGATGGGAAAGTTGTGTACAGAAGTAAAATCATCTGAGAGTGTGCAATACTTTTCCTTTCAGTGAGTGTATTTCAATCGATGATGATCTCATGATTTGTCTTATAGCATTTCAGTAAAAAACAAAATTATTAAAATCCATAAGAACATTCAGGTCGAAGTTAAAAAGAAAAAGATTTGAGAGAGTGTAAAACATGACGTTGTCTATACATCCCACACGTGTTTTAACAGTTAACTTTCAGTATATAAAGCGCTTAAGGAATAGCAAGTTGCGACGCGACCAGTTGTGAACAACCTTTCACGCAGTTCACGTTGGAAAATACTGCGATACGATCATTAATTCATTCCGCGTATATTCATACGTTGCATTTTATTTCCGTTGACGATAAAGTTCACATTATTTCGCGATAAATCGTTGCATAATCAACCAAACAATAGAATGAAAATTGTTGAAGTAATTTACTCAAAAGTTTTGTCAACTCAATAATACCAATTAAGAATTTCCTTCTCTTTTTCAATTACTAATTTGCATTACATCAACTTTTACCTAAAGAACTAATGAAGTGAAACGTGAAAATTGCACCGGAATTCTAAAGACAAAATATATTTTATCCAATAAAGTAGAAGAAATAATCAAAAGTTATCAAGTGATAATATTCAGTTTTGTTTCACTCACAAGAAAGTTATTCGGCATTAACATTAAGTATGCGCTTGTGTTGGAGTTCAGCGTCCTACTGGCCGCAAACGAAAGTGACTTCGTTCGTGAAGAGCATCAGCCTTGTCCTCCTTCCTTGGTTGTTTCTAGGGCTCGACATCAACATAGTACACTCAAGTCCAGTTCAAGTTCATCGTAACACACAACTGCATTATTGTGACTACTCGACTGCCGGAAAAGTTTACGAGATTGTAGATTTATTAAAGTAATTCTATATCATCGTATTGCAAGTAATACTAAAATATTTTCAGTACTGCAGAGACATTTTTTTGATCTACAGATGCATGAATGAATTAGCATCAATACAGAATGGCAGACGAAGTGAGAGATCGATCAATGGAAATATTCGATTTTTCCCAACTCCATCACAGTCCAATCGGTATTCACAAAATTTTCCATATTCACAATCTTCAGAATATTATTCGACAATCAATTTGGTAAATATTTACTTACATCCACATCTATCTTCGTGTTTGTCTTGATTTTCTGTTTAATTAACTGTCGCATGAAACGCAGAAGCACTTCATGATTTTCATTCAATGAGTTCGTGGATAAAAACACGAAACTTCATCACCGACATGTCCTGATTAATTTTCCTTCTCTGAATTTGAGTCAATAGTGCTACAGGATTCACTCGAAATTATTCGAGAACAATCATGAATTGATGCTGTAAATTGTTTCCGTATTGTTCTGATTTAGCATCGCGTTCCACCATACCCTACAAATAATCCAGGACACTATAAATACCCACCTGCATTACCACCGGGCTATCCACTCACATCTGACTTGAGTTCCACTCCTGGAATTTTGGGTATCAACTTGGTAGACGCTCTCTCATCCATATCGCATTACGACGATCTCAAATGTGTTCCCAGAATTATTTGTGAGGTAGCTGCTGGCGTGATACCCGGAAATTCCGTGTACAAGCAGAATGATGTGAACATGGGAATGAACGCGCTTATCAGGTATCCATCATTGCATTTTTATTTATAATCATGAAGATGTTAGTTATTCAAACAAGTTATCATAATTTTTTTTTTCTTGTGAATTAATTATTTCATTTCAGCTTTTTGATAGCCATAAACACAGGTGATACATCGCCACTGTTCAATTTTGGCAAATCAGCTTTAATGGGTTATGCAAACAGAGGAAATTCGGAAATTTGTTATCGCCAATATCCTAAATGTCCACGAAATCCCGATGAGGTTGTTAATTATCTCAATAATCACAATGGAGGGTTCTTTCGATTCTTCAATCGTATTGCAGGTTCTGAATCCATTTAATGAATCACAGTAAGAAATTTTTAATCCACAAACATTTCATGTGTTCTTCGGAATTATTTTCTCAGGAGTTAGATCTCATGTTAAAGTAAATGATGAAGCATTGACACATTCACCAAATTTTCCAACTGATCGTAAAGGTACTGGTGAATTAAAATTCGACACTGTGACATTGGTTAGAAGTTCCAAAATGCTGAATATTGATAAGAGTGATAGAAGTGGAACAGTTGTGTTTCCTGATGAAGGACGACATTCTAATCGATTGATAAGATCATTCAATTATGAATATGGAAATCGTGGTGGAACCCGGGAGAAACCACAATTCTTCCCTCAGGTAATGTCATTTCTGCTTCTCTTCCTTCATTATAATTCGCGAAGACACTCATTGAATATGTTGATGAAGTACGATTGGATTATTCTCAAATATTTCACGAGTAAAAATATTTTTTCTCCGCTAGGACAGAATGGATCAAAATATCGCCGATCAATTGTACTATTCGAATCGAAATCAATCGCCTGATGAGCAACAAAATTCATACAATAAATCAAGAAAGTCAGAGGCAAAGCTACTCAACAATATTTCAAATGATAATCACAAGCGGTTCGTCTTTCCAGACGGTCAAAGTGTCATGATAAACATCGGTTTCTCAAAATTATTCAATGAGGGTTATAAAAAAATGTTGAAAAGAGGTCTTATTGTAAATGCCATACCACAACCCATCAAATTCGAGGGCTTGAGCATGATTAATCTACCAGAACTCTACACTCAAGACGATACTCAACAATACATTCAAGTTATTCATCCTTGTGACATGATTTGCTATGATTCAAGAGGCACTTCCGTTCAATTCAACCAAGTTGTTGATTCTCGTGGTACATTATCCACAATAATGTTACCCGAAAGACCAATTCTTGATTTATCACAGTCACTACCTTGTGAAATTATCTGTCTCACTCATGATGGTGGAAGACATCAGCTATCTACAACTCTGAACAAAGTGTTGCGAGCAAATCATCAAGTGAAAGACGAAGGTTGAAAATAATTCTTGTGAAATTTTATTTCGAACGAAAAGTTCCTTATTTCGAATTCCAAATTTGATAATTCTCGCTTATTTTCTGGAACTAATTACTAAAAGTAATGGGATTATGTATTTCTTCACCCTAACATTGTAACTATAATTTACAGTATGGTTTATTTTTTAATATCGTTTGGATCAAACGTCACATTAATAAAGTACATGAAAACGGTTCAATGCGTAATTCCATTACCCTAACTTATATCAAAATTTCGATTGGGAATTCATATTCGAATTAGAGATGAATGAAAATTGTCAGTAGGGTACATGACATCTGTGATCATGTCAAGTTGATTTAGAATATATACGAATGAATTTTACAGTGGATAAAGTACCTAATCGATTCAAACGAGTACCATTGGATGGGAAAATTGTCAGACCGCGTTTCCTTGGTGATACTTACATGCGTAATGTTCCACAATCATCACATGACCGTCATTCGGTATGATTGACATAAAAAAATTTCATTGTCATCCAACTATATCAAACATTCCCTGATGTTTTCAATTCTTCCACCTGATTACTTGATAGCTTCTTGATTTTCATTCCTCAGCAACAGGTATCACAAATAGCTCTACCTTCAATTCCATCAATTGCATTTCCTATGGGAAGTGGAATAGGTTGGCCTGCAGGACCATTTCCCACTGATGGATCCTGGCAAGGAAATCCACCATTTGGTGAAAACCCACATTCTATCCCATTATCATCATATGATGATGAGAGCTCATTAGATGGGGTTGTAATTGGTGAAAATCCACTTGCATCTTCGATAACTGTTGACCCACCACCAACAGATTCATCATCAGCCTATAACGACGTCCAAGCAATACCAGCAACGATCATAATGTGCGGCGGTTTTATTTACTTCATCCCTGTCAGCGATGAAGCAGTGCCAATGTGTGGCGCACCAATGGATTCTCCTACTGATCTAAAGCCAGATCCAGTCGTGTATTATCCACGAAATCGTTGGGGAAATTACACAAATTTTCTAGCGCACGTTGCCAACGTTTCCGATGTTTCAACTGATGAAAATGTGACCAGTCCACCAAAAGAAATTGAAGATACCACCACCGAAACTCCTAAGTATCCATCAGTGACGACAGTGAAACCAGTTACCGTGAAACCAATACCACCAACGCCTCCAGACAATTTTTCGCCTCTATCAAGTCAGTCAGGTAAGATTCGAAAATTAAATACGAGTTTGTGACTGACTTCCAAGGTACAAATAAAGCAGTTCAACAAAAAAAGTGGAAATAGGAAAATTAAAATATGAAATTGTTCATCTCCAACTCTGAGATGATCATTTCAACCGTTTTGTTTAGAGTAATTAGCATTAAATATTCCAGATGGATTTGATTACCAACAATCAACTTCTTGTCTTGAAGGTGAATCATGGGACACCTTCGATCAACAATGTGTACCAATTAAATACCACAAAGACGCAGATTACGAGTATTCAAATGTTCCTGGCTACAGTTGGGAAAAGATTCCAATAAAGAAACGTGATGAGGAAATTCAGAAAATTATTATCATGACACCCAATGCGGATATGACAATTGGAAACATTTAAATGATTCGCCAAATATTCAGACGAATAACATGAAAATGAAAAATCTATCGATGGTTTATTATTTGAGATTTGCACTTTATGTTAACGTGATTGCAATAAACCAATAATTTTCCTGAACAATTTATAGCCATTCTGAAAAATGAAAGTGCATCAACAATAATTTGGCATTTATATGTGATACGTGATAGCCAATGTTGGAGTAGTGTATCAAAAAGCTAATTGTCTCGTGCTGTCAGTTGCACCCCACTTGGCCCTGTCCGAAGCATTCGCCCCTCCAGGGCCTTGGCTGTACTCGATTGTGGGGTTGTCTCACCCAATTCTCTCCTTCCTCTGTGTTCAGTTCCTCTCTTTCCCACTCTATTTCAACCGCGTCACGACAAATATATCTATACATACCTTGAATTATACGCCAGAGAGAACTAAATAATTATATACTCCCAGCTTTTACGTTTAATACAATTCATTCAAAAGCGGTTGGAAACAAACTTTTTGTTTGAACAGTGTTAATGTCTAATTTAGTTTAGCAAAGAGTCATCATTAGTCTATTTCATCCTCTTGTACTTTATTTTTTATTCACTGAATTTTTGACATTGTGATGCACAATGTCATTCTTGTTAAGTTCATAATACGCTCGCACTTTCGCATCATCACAATTTCTAAATTTGGTCAAATGTTCTCTGTTAATTCGATTCATTCATGAACATATTGTTGATATCAACAAAAATTAATATAAGACTCAAATAAATTTAAATAGTCTACAGAAAAATTTATGTCATTCATTGACAACATCATCGTGCAACAATGCGTAACAATTTTTTCTCTGTACAAAATTATAATCACTATTTTTATCGATTAACTGTTCATATGAATATAATCCCATTGCATCAGTTGTCATGCATCATTCTACGCACAGTTATTATGTTCCACGCTTGAAAACATCAAAGAAAATTTCTGTGGCATTGTATTTCGTTAGCGAACACACAGACAATAATTCCTCGTTATTAAGTGAGAAAGATCCGCGACAGGATTTTGTGAGCAACGGACACTGCTTTATATACTCTTCATCTATGTATAAAGCATTGCTGTATTCTATGTCGGCTTACCACACCCCAAGTGGCGAAACAAATCCGGTGGAATTGAAAGTGATGCAAAGGAGCTCGTCGCTTTTAGTTCTCTTACAACGCCTATCTTCTTTGCTGTATCTATATGCATTGTATGTATACATGGATTGGTACCACATAATATAACATCCCTTGACAAAGGATCCTCGGATAAATTACTGTGGCGGTTAATCCGTAGTGAACCAAAAAAAAAAATGAGAATAAAAAAAAATGAGTTGCGCAGGTGAACGAACCCCTGTTGTGAGGGTGGCGGATGTGTCACGATGATGAGATTCTACTGGGAGAAAATTGAATTATAATTTTTTGTATAGCCACAAAGTATTAAATTTAATTTTATCTCTTTTATTCCACTTATTTTTCCCTCACAAATTTCTTTCTTGAACAAAAATAAATTCATTGTGAGATTTTTTTTCTGAAAATGTTACTGTTATTAGTTGAATAAGATAAATGGGGGATGTGTACTCATTTTTTTTTCAATTTTCTTATCACAAGAATCAAAAAATTATGATGAAAAAAATCTCCACTGAATTACCAAGTTGTCCATTCATAAAATTCCTTCATACTGCGATCGACAGGATTTGATCCTGAATGATTTGTGAGCACAGAAAATTCATTTCAGTCCACCACTTTTTGAATAATCCATTCTCAACTATACATAAATGATTCGCGATGTGGGCATTTTATCAAAGCGTCCATTGTCACCCCGAGGCAGACTTTTCAATTTTCCACTAAATCCTCAAGAGCTGCTGGTCACTCACTTCTCGATAAGTAGATTCCTGAATGGAATAATAATAAAAAGCAGAAGGAAAAATACAACAATCATAACAATTCCGATAATATAAAGAAATGTCCACAACAATGATGGTATAAAATAGAACGACGATAACCAGAGGATAAAAATGCAGGAGCAAAATTGGAGAAAGCTTCAGATTATTCTCTCAATTGGAAAATATCACCAAAGTGACCGGTTTTTCAGGCAGTTCATAAATAACGTATTAGATGGAGTGAGCTAAAGCAAATGAGAAAGAAGGAAATAAACGAGAGGAAAAAAATATTGTGAAGATGAAAAAGTGTTGGGTGCCGTCAGTCAACCACGCTGATTGCGGTATTGATGCCACGTGTCTCGGATCAATCGGCCAAGCAACGACAAACGCGTGCCTGTATTTTCGTATCATTGCACGGCTTCATACATGTCTACATATATACACTCACCATACAAGTTTAAACTCGTTTCTCGTTCCGTCAATACTCCTTTATCCATTCCTCTAACACACGTTGCTTTTTGTATTTCATTTTATTATTTTTCTCACTCGGATTTTCAACTCAATAAAATGAAAAAAGAAAAAAAAAACGAGGCGAAGTAAAGCCGATGAATTTGAGGAGAAGAAAAGTAAACATCAACTTTTCCCCTATAAACATTTTTCCCCTCACTTCAATTGTCCGGATATGTGATCGGCCCACTTTTTAAAATGACACCGAGACCAATAGCGATAAATAGGATCTTTGTGTATGTGTATGATTGTGGTGGATGAATAAAATAAAATGAAAATAGTTTGGGGATATTGGTGCGAGGTGTAGATGAGAGATTGAGAGGTTGGTAGGTAGATTATGTCAGCCGAGCTGGTGGTTATCGAATGGCTTTTCTCGTTGAGTGCATTGGCTAAGATGAACAAACACCCGCCATTTTATATCTTGATGTATGCATATATATATGATATCAGTGTTAATAAAAAAAATTTATAGAGTGACACAGAAATTCGTGAATCTTTCATCAAATAAATTAACAAAAAATATCCTTCTGTTACGATATAATCTTGTCGATATTTTAAAAATTTTCAAATGTTTTATTATCTTAATTACTGTTCCAGCGACTCTGTTTAATGAGACAAATAACACGATGAAGATTATTATTCTAACATACACTACAATATAAATTGAAAACATAAAATAGACAAGATCCAGAGACTTAAATTAGTCCGAACAAAATTCTCTCATTTACGCTGGTGTACAAGGATTATCTCTTGAGTATTTTCCATTACTCTTTCTCTCAAACATCACCTTGTGCTTTCACCAACGTGAATATACACTGATAAATATATGTGTGTAATGCAGAGAAACCAACCCCTTTCACTATTCTGGATGTCTCTCGAGAGAAACGACTTGTGTCGACAAGAGTATTTTTCATATATATATGCAGAAGGATAACGAAGTGTGCACACAAGTATTATATAGAGCATGGTGAGCATGGCCAATCGCGTTTCACGTTTGGTAATTGTTGAGCAACGAGCAAGCTTGCTCGAAATTAAAATGGCCAAAGAGTTTTATACTTCAACTCTATACATTTTCATGTACATGCAAGCATAAATAAATATAAAATGTAGATGTCGGTTAGATGTTCTTATGCAACGGGTTTGTTCAAACATATTTGTGAAACAAAAGAATTCAAAAATTATTACTATATTGAAAAAAAATTCAGATATTTTTACGAATGAGAAAAAATGGATTTTCATATATTTCCGATTGAAATTTTCTCGGTTTCAGTTAAAATTATGATCTGAGATTTTTTCTTAAATATTTCTTTGTTACTGTTGGAACAATAGAAATAAATCGGAATATTGGATAAAATTTACTTGGAAAGATTGAAGAAGTTGGAGAAATAATAAGACTGATATGTTTCCTAGAGGCAATTTTACTTCTTCTATATCATATGGTCAATTTTCATAAAACATAAAAACCGATGGACAGCTTAGTGCGTTAGCACTTTCCAAGTCTCCGTTCCGCCCGCGTGATCACCAATGCGCAACCCTCATACCTATACCACACTTCCTTTGTCTTTATTATATCTGTATCTATGTAAAAATACCTCACAAAGTTAAGGTTCTTAGGGCAGTATACAACGAATCCATATCCGTCTGGACCCTGCATTTACCTATTGAGAACATCCAGAAAAATATTTTCATGATGGGTCGTTAAATCTGTACATATATATATATGTATATAAAAATACGTAAAAGCATAGTGAAAGGTTGAAGTAAAATTGTGAGAACAGACAGAAGCTATTGGTTCACTCGATCCATCTTTTGCATAATAGCACTTCTTCACCACCATCGATTCGCGACTCTGTGTATAAAGGTACAACTTTGTATGAAAAAAAAGTAGGAAACAAAAAAAGCTACCGGAGAAAAAAATCATTCCTGTCAAGAATTTGATAATAAATAATTTTTCGCACAATCATTCAATAATAAAACACAGAAATTCTTGTATATCATTTAATTTATGACCCAAAAATATTTTCATGGTGAATATTTGATCATGGGAAAGTATTTTGATTTTTTTCTGTTTATAACTTTGGAGAACAGTGAAAGAAAAAAAAATGAATTTTCTATTTTAAAAAAATCGGAATGGATGAATAAATTACAAAAATATTCATGACAGTGAGTTGGAGGACACTATGAATCATGGTCAAACGTGGTAAGTACAGTGAGATGTGATTATATGGTGTCAGTAGCTGCACATATATACACATACACATGATATGTATATATAAAGACTGTATATCACTACAACCAAACCCAATGGGTGTCGGTAGCACTTTGCGCGGTGCGGGGTATTATTAAGCTGACAATACCGGTGTAGAATAGGGCGCACTCGCGCTGGTTTGTGGCCAGTCTGGTGGCGGGTCTCGAAATTCGACTCTCATGCATCATAATAGAGAGACGCGTGCACGTTTTATACTGGTCTGGCATTTAAGCGCTGTAATTATATATGTCTATGTTTCTACACATTTTCTATATCTACATATCATGGACGTGTGTCAATGGAATATTTTGCTGCAACTATACTTTATTAAACATAATATGTAGTGCTTCATGTCATTCGAATAAACCGCAATACAAAACCCCCACATCGTTTAATTTTACAGTGAAATAAATAATGGGGAAAACGTGTGACTTTTTTTTACGTATTCTATCGATGATCATAAATTTATTAGAAATAATTTACCACTTTGATATTGGGGATGAATAATTATTTATTATTGAAATTCTTTGTTTTCCGAAAGATAAAGTTGTCATTTGAATGAATAAGTCATACAAAATTGTTGTTTGTTTATTTTTGCATTTGTATTTATTCATAATGATTAAAATTGATTTTTATCTTTATTTCGTTCCATTTCTAATGGACAAATTGAAATTCCATGTCAATTATTTTTTTCCTTCAACTAATGATTTAATGTTTCTTACACACCAATACCCCAGATTAATATCTATTAACCAATGAACAATAATAGTAATAATATTGAATAATAACAACGAACATAACTCTGAGAATTAATTTATCGACGATACTTCCGGCGATATAAATTGAAAACATTTCCAAGTAGTAATTGGTAACGCTAAATAATTCAAGGACTCTTAAAAATTAATTATCCCTGTCTCAACTAATAATAATACTCACACATAAATTTCATTATGACGTTTAAATATCCAACTTTTGCACATTCTATTACAAATAATCTGCAACAAATACCACACATAATTACCATAAAACTATCATTGATAAATAAATTCCACGAGTAATATCACGACTATTAATTTTAATAAAATTTATTTGTCTCATCAAAATTGAATGAGTAAAATAAAAAAATTATTTATAAAATAGTAAAGTTCAATAATTACCAGTTAACTTATACACATAATAGATCAAATGATTTCTCAATTGAACATTAAATTTATAATTCTTTCAACCTATCAACTGTATTTGTGTATTTGTATCGATACAAGAAAATTATGAGGCGTGTCTGCATGTATGCACTTAAATCGAGACACGCGAATGCGGACATAACTAATCCACGCGAGACAACTACGTTCAACTGTACATTACACTTATGTATCGGATTATCGTCGTATGTACATAGACCAATTATTTATCGGATAGAATTAAGGATATGGACAAATGTTTAATGGGTATATATGAATAAATATACATATATGACTATATACAATCAACTAGGAAAAAATTTATAATATTTACTACGTCGATGCCTTTCATTAGCTCTCCTCTAGACGTAATAATACAACCGATTGACTATGATATAGTTCAATATGAACGAACCAAGTGCTAATTATTGTAACAACGTACACGAATAAACCAACTGAGCTTTCGTAATCTCCGTTTCACCTCGCACATTTGTCCACATGTTCTATATTTCAAATAATATTTCGTAACTTATACAATTGCTCAATTTTTTAACATACAAAATGTGAAATTAAAATATTCATCCCCTTTTGCTTTTTACTTCATTCGTTTTCCCTCTGATCAGTTGGGGAATATTTATCAACGATTTTTTTTTCCTGCCAAATTCCGATTGAATGTTGATATAATGAAGAAATAATTGTTGGTCGATTTACAAAGAAAATTTAATTGAAATCGGAGTATAACGAAAGTATTCCACTTCCATGTTCAATAGAATGAAATCAATCAATGGAAAAAATGTTTAATCTACATTTTTGATGATCAAATTTAGTTGATAAATTTTTAACTCAAGAATTACAAGCATCGATGACCTGATAAATACACGTTACATATCCCTGTATGGATGTGTTGTATTGAATCAATGGAAAAGCCACAAATGCAATTATACTCGTGGCGATATCGTGAACAACTGGCAATTCCGTAATTGCTCGTAAAATCGAAGAGGAATGAAGCATTACAGCTACAAATACAACGATAATCACATCAATACATATATGTAACAGTGGGTAAATACATATAAGTGATCATTGTGGAATTACAAATGAAAGTGACTTGATATTATACATTTAAACGTGGATTTATTATATCGAGATTGTATAATATTTATTCGATTGATATCAGTACATATATGTTATATGTATATA
>JABMBR010003929.1:0-26883 GCA_018881525.1 Meteorus sp. PSUC_FEM 10030008
TATATATACTACGTGCATGTATAATGAATGAACACAAGGGTCCAGAGTACCTTGTGGAAAAACGATGCGCGCGGAAAAGTGATCGATGCGTAATGAACGTGAAAAAACAGGTCGTATTGTTAGGGTTTACTGGTGATAGATGTATTAATTCATCAATTCAATGTTCGTTCAAACAATTATTCCTTCGAGTAATCAATAATTCCTGTATGTCCCCCATTGAATTATAATTTTTTTCCCCATTGTTGTTACCGTTCAATGAGAATTTTTACAGTGAGGATGAAATTTATTTCGAATCATGAACGACAACTTTTCAATGAAATATTTTCTATTTCAAATATTTCAAGTAACTCTATCAACATCTATTAGAATTCTCTTGGAATATGAATAATATTTTGGTACATTGCAATCTCAGATATTATTCAGATCTGCTCTCAAATAGGAAACAAAAATTATTCCGGGAGTAAAATTGTTGGTGATCACGAGTTTCTCTTCATCCATTGTAGATAATTTCCGCATGTGAATATATACGTGTGTGTGTGTCGCATCCTTCCTCTTTTCCCCGGGGTATTTATTTTTATTGTTCACCGAGTTTTTTCACCTGAATGATTTCTAACCCGATTTTTTTTCTCATTTCACAATACTGAGGAACATTCTATTTATACTTTATTGCATATTCACGTAAATGTCTATTAATATGTATTAATCCTAATTTTTTTTCTTTCATTATATTGACAATAAATTATCGGATTATTTAGTCTTGCTGCATATTTCGTCGGTATTCTCTCCATCAAAAATCCACACAGACACTGATCAATCCTTGATGAAAGGGAATTATCACATCAGTTTATAATCGTCAGTTCATCTGCATTGGAAAATTGGCAGACTAAATTTATCGTGAATCAATTCCCTTCTATTAACAGTAACAAATTCGTTACAAACTGAAACGCATTGATGGCGGCATCTGACGGGTTAACGCACTGCAACAAATTTTTTTTGACGCAGAGATTTATTTTGTTGCCTTTCTCTGACCCACATTAACACATACGTTTGTCTTGCTTGAACATATCTCAACCGCCCCCCCCCCCCCATACTAGACTCCTGGTGCCGACCGAGGAACTAAATTATCGATGGAAACATTTGCCTGTAATATCCATGTAGTAGCAGGTGGAAAGAACGAGAACAATAATGGAGATAACACTTTTTCTCCATCAGGAAGATGACATTTTATTGTGATACGAAAGATGAATGGATAATTTCCTGTATCAACATTTTTTAATATTTCAATCACATAATTTTTTTTTATATAGAATAAAGGAAGACATGGAAGAGCAAAATAATAAATTATAAATGATTATTAATTATGGAAGTAACGTGAATAATTTATGGAAATAATTACTAATGATCATGGATTCTATCCTAAAATTTCTGTTGTATTTGGCATGAGCATCCATGTGGGAACCAAAAAATATCTGTGTAAAGACGATTACCACTACCTTCCAAAGCTACTAATCGTTTCTGAACGTATTGCTGTTCACAACGACTTGTGTATCCAGTTGGTAGCTCGCACAATCCACTGCACGCTGACGACCTACCGAGATTTCAATTCAAAGATTATTTTCTATTGAATGAACATTTCGAACAGAATGATTTCAATATAAAATTCGAAAATGGCTTACGCGCAAATTTCACTCTTGATTGATTGAGAATAATTATCTGTTGGGTCAGCAACATTGACTACATACATCCAATTGCCACGATTATTTAATGCTGCTTTTGGCATTATAAATTCTGATTTTGTGGGACAAACAGAAATAACATTCGGAGCTGCTTGGCGTTTTTTTAATGTTTTATTCGAATATTGTAATAAAGGATTTTCTCGACGTGTACGTGACGACCCGTCGACCGATTCACTTCGGCGATTGGATCTGAAACAGAAGGAAAATAGAATATTTAAATAAACAATATGAAAATAATTTCAAGACTGCAATATAAATAAATGTCAAATATTGTTACGGATTTATCCACCAAGTTGGATTTTGATTCAGGGTTCCAACAACTGGAAGGTACTTTTGTGGAATGAATTGAATGAACGGATTGTTTATTGGTTGCGAAGGTGGAGTGTACGTATACCTGTGCCAAAGAAAAGAGCGAAAATTTGACAAATTCATTTTTCCCCAGAAGATGAAACTGTAGTAGAGAGATATCAATTCATGGCTTACCCTTCTTGAGTGCCATTATCGCTTTGTGATGGTTGATATACCACAGATGGTTGACTCTGAACATGATGATAATGCTGTTGTAAAAATGCCAATGATGGTTGAAGAAATTGTGATACTCCTGGACGTGGGTAAATATAACCAGAGTTGTCCTCAGGTTTTGTTGTGAGAACATTAAAATTGAAGTCCGACTCGTCTTTGAGAATCGAAGAATAATCGTAGCTACATTTTTCCACCAAGAATTTAATCAACTTCCTAGGAAATGAACGAATTTATTAGACATGAGAAAGAAATAACTCTTACGATATTGATAAACAATTATCAGTTGCATTGCATGGAATTGAATCGCTGTTTCTCCCTGCTGTCTGTCATTAATATTACACAATAGTAAATTATGTTTGCACAACTCTTTTCTCGTTCGAATGAACCACAAAACATTTTTCTAATCATTCATGTTCACCATTTATGTATTATTTCATCAGAAACTATGACATGTCCGACTGAACTTAGAAGACAAATCCATCCATGTATATGAGAGATAAAATAACTGTATAAGAAAATTTTTACATAGTACGAAATTAGCTATAAATAGTCTTCTATTTGCGTAAAAATTATGAAAGTATATTTGCAAACTGGTTAAGGACAAATATTTTGCATAAACGTTAGAATTAGTTGGGATAGACTCTAAAAAGTGAAGAAGAAAAATTAGCAATTCTACGTAAAAAGCAATTTAAAGAGTATTAAGAATTTATTTCACCGGTTGAAATATCGGCAATTTTATTATCAAATCTATGGTGATTGATTTTGGTTTATGGGAAGTAGAAGATGAAATAAAAAATAATACGACGATAAGTGGTGGAAGGAAGAAAAAAATCTTGTGTATCGTCGTCTGCTTTTATCGCACCCATCGAGTCTTTGAACTTTCTCCATTCACACACAAGAAATACTGTCAAGTGGTATTCATAAATGTTTAATTCATGACCCACACCCGGTTTTCTAATTCGCGCAACCGTTATTTAAAAACGTATGTATCTCCTGACACTCTAATGACACCAGATATTTTATTATCTTTTTGTATTTGGCTAAATAAAACCCATACATCCATAGTACCACATAATATTCTAACTACCAAACATATTTGTCCAGCTTATTTACAAGTAATTTTTTTATTTAACGGTTCAAATTCAAACAACTCAACAACGTTTTCAGTCATCTCACCTTTCTCTATTTATTTTTCAAATATCATAATCGCAGAATGTCTTTATCTCTATTTTTCTTTCCTCAATTTTATATTCCATGTGCAATCACACATTGAAGGAAAGAAAAAAAAAGAGATTTCACCTTTCTTTTTGTGTATTCACATGTCATCTTTTTATTCCCAAGTAGATTGAATATATAACAGTCATGTCCACTACATTCTTCGCATTTTAAATTCTCAGAAAAAAAAATTTTTATTTCATTCTTCTCAAATATATTCGTCGACTACCAAATCACGTTTGTGTAAAATCGAATAATTCAAATCTACAAAAAAAAAGCAATGTGAATGACCATCACTATTAATTTATTGGCTACAGCACACTAACCTACTTAAATAATTCGTAAAGAGGACAAGAAGATTGATAATACAAAGCTGAAATGAAAAAGTGAATTAACCAAGAAAAAAATTATGTTCAAACAAAATGTTGAATTTTATTTACTGTGGATAATGGTCGGGAGTTTCGCAGAAGGTTTGTCCGGGTTTGGCGCATCGGGGCGTGTGGCCTGGTGGTGCAGGAATGAAGGGCTCGTAATGAGGCTGATGTGGGCATCCATAAGTGCCGCAGGGTGGTCGCAAATTACCCCTCACTACATTCAACAGCAATACTAGTACCTGTAAAAATAAAAGTTGTTCACAATTTGCTTGGTGGAGTAGAAATTCCGAATTAACACACCATTGCAAAATAATAATCAAATCGTTCTGATGAAATTCTATGTAAACTCGTATGTCTATATACAATTATAGAAGATTAAAGGCTTCCGTCTCAATAATTTATCACGTAAATTATAGTTATTGAAGGCTCAATGTGTCTAAAGTGATTGTTCAATTAATTATCTTCGATCAAACGTATTTCAACTCACATTTACTCTATGTTTAAACAGTATGTGGTCTAAGAATTATATACATGATCAAGGGCGACATTTAATATATACAGTGCAATGTTGATTACAAAATTATATAGAGGTCTTGTGTCTTAATCAACTAATCAACGTTCATTGTGTGGACTGTGATTTTTTATGTACGAATGATAGAAATATTTTTCAACATTATCAGGCCTGTGTGAATGATTTCTTCACTCTTCCTATTCACTATTACCATCAAACCGAGATTATTAATTTGAAATTGATTGTGAATGAAAGTTTACAAATGTTAAACGTCCGGAAATATTGACGTGTGTTTTTAATGACTCAACATCCGGTTAAATTTATTCACCATTATTATTAGTCCTTTCCTCTTATTTTTCATATGTAACCGATGATTATCAATTTTATTCGATCTTTATTATCCTCAATAATGAGTCAAAGTTTGAATATTACAGAATACTCGATGCGTCATTGGAATTTTAATGAAATTGACGATATTCGATACGTTTAACGCCTTTTTTAATGACGACACTTACCATAATTTTATTTCCAAAAATATAAATCAAATACGGGAAGTTTTGTATAGAGATGGGAGCAAAATTTTTATTCAAACGGTAAAATTGAGAATTTATTATTTACAGAGTTGTGTATTTTGTTAATTCAATGATTGTAATAAACCAAAATGTTTTGCTTTGATCGATGAAATAAAATTGATTTATTTGACGTAGGAAAATATAACATTACACATTAATTGTCTAAAACCTTGCTACATTGTATAAACCAAAACTATTATTACATGCAATTACCTTTGCTTTCACGCGAATTTATGCATTCATTTGATATGCATTACAACGCGCACGTTGTTATGGCTGACAGGTTGTATATGTACAATACAATTAACTTGCACATTAATCATGTGTGAATATACCTCCATTTTACATCCTCGTCACAATTTGTCTATCTGAATTATTTACCGTACATGTACGTAGTATAATTAAATAACAAAAATAATTTATCTTACCAATAGGAATAATTGATGCGAGAAATTCATTGTCGTGGAGTATGAATTGATTTTCCGACGATGAATATGAAACTAATTAGTTCATCTCACTCACAAATATAATTTCAATAATTTATCATCGTCAGATTGACATGTAATTCATTAGATTCATTAATACAAATATTGTTTGAATGACACAAATTAATTCACAGAATTAAATAATCAATATCACTTTCATTGTCTGTTATAGAAACACTTTGATAATGAGTGAATGTCATTATTCAACTTTAGAAATGATAATGTGAATGCACTAGTTGTTAAATTAGTTAATGAGAAAAATATTCATCAATGAAATTGACATTATCATTTTTACCCCAAATTAGGAAATAAAAATTGCAAATTGCATTGCAATGAATGATTGAAAAAATTCGGTTAAACGTGTGAAGATGTTTTTATTTTCAGTACCGGCGCGTTTATTTTGACGGGTCTATATCCTCGGACATATAGAGAATAGAATACACACGAGATTCAATCGTCGCACGAGCTCTTTACTTGTACGATGAGTACAGTAGTGGGGCTGCTACGGATAGGTATAATATACTTTCACTATTCCACTAGCAATGAATTTACGTGAAGTGTATCGTTGATGAAAAATGTTAGTTCTCAGGATTGAATTGTTCTAAGTGAACTTCATTTTTCAATTTGATAATCAACGACCAGAATATTTCGCAAATAGATCCGACATTGCTATTGAGAAACAACATCTTATTCATGTACTGATCCATTTTTTTTCCTAATTAACAATTTTTTTATACATTCAGAATGAATTCATCGACAATTTAGAATGAATTGGTGATCATCAATGGATTGCAGAAATGAGAAAAGGAGGATCGTGAATGGTCAATATCAAATGAAAATGAATTCTAAAATTGGAAGGCAAAAAATATTTTGAGCAATTTGAATAGTTGCGAAAAATTTTCTGGAATAGCCATCATTTCATTCTATATAAAAACTTGGTTGCATTGTACGTTGATGAATATAATTATTGACGAGAAAAATTATTATTGTTGAGTTATATATTCCATCAACTACATCTTAGGGAAGATTTATGACGTCCTGATGTGTATAAGCTCTTGAATACACTTGGTTATATGAGAAATTATACTGTTGGTTCGACATTATATCGAGTTTCACGACTGTATTTATGTATATGTATGTACGCGCGACAGCTGTGTGCAACCGCCCATTACCAGATCCTTGAATGGATAGTAGAAATGCAACGCACAACTGGCCAGAATAGTTTTGCGTTCAAATATGGTTTCTCAAATATCCATATAAAAAAAAAATTGTAATAATTTTACTTAATATTTATTAATGAGTGACACATTACTCTGCTAAATTATAGGGTATTTCCATTATACAACGGAAAAAAGAAAGGACAATTGCTAGGTTGGGATTAAATTGTTCAATTAAATATTGGATAATCCAGAGAAAAAAAAGAATTAATGATAATAAATAAATTCATACGTAGTGGTTTTCCAGTCTTTGTTCTCGCTCAGATTCAGTTGCGTTTCAACATTGCATTATCGCAATTTATCTGTCCGTGACAGGAGAGACATACAATACTATTCGATATTGATCTTGAACGTATATAGGTACATATATTAAGGATACAATCAGTTGCGTAATGATTGGAAACTCAAACGAATTTGTTAGACTTCCATCACAATTAAATTGCCATGTATTTTACATATTTTCTATACTCGTTTTCATATTCCACATCAACTTCACAATATGAATATCGCAATGTACTCGTTTGTTTTTGTTTATTTGATTAATCTATCAATGTTTTGTAGCCATTCAATGTTTCAGTTATTTCAACAATGGTAGGTAAATTTTATTTATACCTCTGACATCTTTCGGAGGTTCAGTTTGAAGTTTCATCGCATATATGTCAGATAGTATTGAACGTTTTTTACTAATAGGTTCAATCGCCAGAATTTTCACTTCATCAAAATTGAAATTATGACCATGATCGAATACATGTTCGGTTAATGATGATGAATTAAAAAGATGTGGATATTTCAAACATGCTTGGTGTCTTTCAATTATCATTCCCAGCTGATTTTTCGTGTGATTAACAAATACAAAATCACATTGTCGACAGGGGATTGAATAAACGACATATAATTTATTAAATGTTGGTGAAGAATCTTTGTGACCTGTGTATAATGACGAAAGACTGTTATTACGATTATTAAATTGTAAATTGATGAAATATTTTTTCAGAATAAATTTTAAACATTCTGATAATTCTTTAACGTAAGGTATACGAATAGTGTTTTTCATTTTTACTTTCGGTAAATGATTGATGATTATCACATTATTATTCTCATCTCGCATATGATTTTTATTTAATAATAAAAAAATTGATCTCGCATTTATCGCACATTTTACTAACTTTTCTGGATAACCATTGTTTATTAATGATTGACGAACGAATGCTAAATTTTTATTTCTAAAATGTGCATCACACAACAATACTGCTTTATCTACTAAAACGTGGATAACACTCAATTTTTGTGATTTTGGATGATACGAATTATAATTTAAATAACGTCCTGATGCTGTTGGTTTTTGATACCAATCAATTACAATTCGATCAAAATTACGAATGAATGTCAACTCGAGAAAATTTATTCTACAATTTTCTTCTAATTCAATTGTAAACTGCAATCGCTGATGATAACTGTTGAATACATTGAGAATTGATTCAGCTTTATTCGCTGGTAGAAATATTAAAATATCGTCGACATATCGTGTATAAAAAAATATAGGAAAGTCTAACTTTTCAATACAACTGTCTTCTAAGTCTTGCATAACAATATCGGCAACAATTGGCGATAATGGTGAACCCATCGCTGCACCAAATATTTGTTGATATAAAACCTCATTGAATATAAATGCTGATGCATTGAAACATAATTTGATTGCTTCAATGAAAGATTCACGTGAGATTTTCGTATTGTTCTTGATGATTTCCCATCGTTTCCTTATACCACGAGTGACTAGATTTAAAGGAACATTCGTAAAAAGTGATATCACATCCATCGAAATCATCATGAAATCACTCGGTAACTGCAATCTACGAATGATTTTTACAAGTGAATAACTATTAGTAATAGTAAATTTATTATTTGATGGTAATCTTGAAACGGATTTCAAACTCGTCACTAGAATTGATTGCAAATATTGTGCTAACGAATATGTTGGTGTACCAGTAAATGAAACGATTATACGAAATGGAATATTATTCTTGTGAATTTTTGGCAAACCATAAGCACATGGGTTACGACAACTTGTAGATGTCAGTTTAAATTTTTCTTGTTCACTGATGAACAATTTTCCATGCCAGTATCTCACCATCTTATTCACACGTGACAGAATGGATTTCATTGGATTACATTTGATAACTCGATATGTCGATACATCATTGAGAATATCCAACATTTTGTTGATGTAAAAATGTTTTTCTACCACCACAGTCACATTACCCTTGTCAGCCTTGAGGAATAATATATTCGGATGTTGTTTTTTAAATTTGTATGCAATATTAACTTTTCGTACCAACTCGATATGATTTGACAGTGGTTTACGTGTGTCAAAATGATGTAGAAAATTTTTTATAACATCAACACACATCATGCGTGCCTCATTAGCTTCTTTTTCATCATTAATGACATTAATCTTTGATTCAATTGATGCAATCATTTCTTCAATTGGTATCCTTTTCTTCGTCACTATTGGCACACCGAAATTCTTTCCCAAACATGCAATGTCCAACACATCTATTGGTATCTCAACATTTGTCAAATTGACAAGCCACTTCTTTCTCAACTCGTCAGAAATACATGAAAAATATTTTTCATCTTGTCGACGACTATTAGGAAAATTGTTAGTCCATTGCCTTCGACTTTGCGTTGGAGCTGCATAGTACGAATCGTCATTTTCTCTACGTGATGTCGAACTGTGTTGCAGCACATAATTTCGAATGGTCATAACTCTTCACTATGAAATTAAATACACAATAACGTGATAAAAGAATAGTACGATTTATGAAAGAACAATAACACAAATGAGAGTTGTCGCAATTAACAAAATATTTTTATTACTCACTTTATCCAAGATAATATTATTGTATTAGATTACAAATATTAATTTATCATTCCATCCAATCATCGTGTGTATTCACACGACTCAACTAAATAACATGCCCAGGAAAACAAATCAATCTATCTCAAATTTTCACTTATGTACAGTTTGTTGATGTTCGATATTTTGATTGTCATATAATATCGTTGTGTTCATCTATATTAATTCAACAGTTGAAAATCATTCAAATCAAAGTGGTAATTTTATCCGGCACCTTGATAGAGTCGGTATATTCGCTACCTTTCTTTTCTTGAATGAAAGGAACACGGATTTCAAATAATAATCGTTGTTACCAACCCTCTAAAATTAACTCGATATCCAATCATTGTATCACTTTTTGATATTGATAGGTATACGAAGCAAACAAAACGAAAATAGAAATATATGCTATGGATATAGCAATACAAATGACTTGCTCATCATGATCATTGCCATAATTGCATTCGAATGAAACGATTCCTGTATTACAGAAAAATTATTATTTATAATGTGATATTGACGATAATACAGAAATACGATAAGCATTTCAACGAAAAAAAAAACAAAACTCAAAATAAACCCAATAACCATGTTTTACTAAATCTTCGTCATGGTATTGAAATAATAATACATTAAAATTGAAACAGAGCAATGAAACTTTCGTAATTTATCAGCTTCTCTAGAAAATATCTTTATCGTCGGATATAAACACTTTTCGATACCGCATTTTTTCAACTCTACTCGGCAACTAACTAATATACACATATAACTCGAAATAGGATGTGAAAAATCGCGATGACTTCTTCTTCCCAATGATAATATAAATTATATTATCTTATTGCAAGCAAATGTTCACAAACTTCTTTTCAATTACTTATCTATAATGCTCGCTCGCCAATCATCAATACCAATAGTTCATACGTTTGAATTATGACAAACTCGACAATCAGTCTGATAAATGGTGTTTTTCTTATAACATAAATATATCAATATAAAACGATGGTATGTGAAAGAACCAATTTGATATTCCGGATATGTTGATCGGGAATGTAACCTAGTGTCGAAGAGAAAACATTTTGTAGTTAATTGTTTGTTATTCTGACTTTTAGCGTTCCGATGATATTGGGTTTGATTTATGCGTAATACATACATACGAACTTTGGACAAGGGTCATTCAAAGTTGTGGCAGCTGATCAATGGGTGTTGCAAATTTGAAATCTTCCGGAAACAATTTAGCTGCATGTGGATACATTAGTTTATAAGACTGTCTAATTGTAACATCAGCAACACCTGCAATATCACCAATTTCTTTTTGTGATTTTTTATCTTCGGAAGCTTGAGACGCCATATATATTGCAGCTGCAGCAACAGAAATTGGCGATCGTCCTGGTACAATATCAATTTCTCCAGCTTTCCTCGCAATATGTGTCGCTGCACGTTGAACCATGTTTGGTAATCCAAGTGATGAGCAAAATCTCGACATGAAATCGCCTGTCGTTATGAGATCAACACTCGTTTCCAATGCCTTCAGTATCAATTTAAAACATCGTCCAATTTCCTTCTTACTTATCTTACTGACAGCACAAATTTCTTTAAATGTACGTGGCACACCCTCTTGTCGACATGCAATATATAAACATGCTGATGCAATTGCATCATTTGCACGACCTTTCAAATTTTTACCATCGTGAACTTTTTTGAATAAATTATTCGTCCGATCGATTATTGTTTTGGGAAGGTTTATACGATCAGCCATTCCACTTATTTCACGAAAAGCATTTTTCAATGTGCGATCGGAACTACTCATCTGTAAATGGTGAAAAATGAAGTGTCATTATTGTAACGAAATGTAGATAAGAAAAGTAAGACATGAATGACTTACTGTGCGTCGATTTTGGTATCTTGGCGCACCAAATGCATCAAATGATGCTGCACCAGTACCTGGACCAATCATCGTAGACAAATCCGACCCATTCAACAGAGGATTTTCTGGTCCACCAACACGTGACGGATCAACACCCGCCTTCTCATTACTGAATGTTCTCCATTCTGATCCAACATCTATAACTCTGATGATAAATTGTACAATCAATACACTCAAAGGATTTGAAAACCATCCACATCAATATCATATGGAATCACATTCAAATTACCTATCTCCCACAACTAATCCACATTCGGAACAAATTTGGTCTCCAGCTCTGTGGTCTTCTATCAAGGGTGCATCTGGATGTGCATTGCAACACACAACATTTGTGTCATTTCTACAATTAGAATTGATAATGAAAACATCAAGAGAAAAAAAGGAATATTGTCAACATGGAATTCACTCATAAGCATCTATTGCAACAGAAAAACTTCTAATTCCATCAAACAAGTATGAAATGTCTCTGAAACAATATTCAACTCGAGATGATTGAAAAATCCCATTGTTGAACCTCACTATGAGATGATATGGCAAAAAACAAAGAAGGATTTGATATGGTTCGAAATAAGACTCAAAGGTAGGTCAATCGAAAACGAACATAACCTATATGTTGTAATTATTGTGAATATTCGCTTTCATCACAAGCAACTTTCATCCAGAACGATTACTTATAATGATCATTGTATGAAATATAATTGGAGTTAGCTTATTAACAGTTCACTTCAAATATATTGGAGAATTATTCACCTTGAAGAACTGGCCATTTCGTTATTCGCTCAGATTAATACGATGTGTATGTGTGTAAATAATTCTTTTATGAAATATAGCGGGAGAGGGACACCCTACCAGTCTTCACGAATGCAAATACGCTATATTATGTGCATCTTACAGATATTATAGATAAGGGACTAATCGACTATCGAATTTTATACACTGTGATGTCTTCAATTGTCGTTACTAACTTCATGGTAGAACAGTACGATCACGCGCGCATTTAGCTGCGAATTCAAAACATTTTCTGCTCCCACCATATTCGGAATGATTTGAGTTCCTCATCTTCTAACTCTGATTAAACGTTTGGAATCCTATTCAACGTTAATGTCAGAATCTTTAATTATTTTCCATGTCAATTTACGTTTCAAAAATATAAAGTTCAGTACGATAATTTGTCTGGAATTGGAGGTTCTTTCTTCACTTGTGTGTTTGATTTGATCGTATTTTTTTGCTGCAAAACTCTGATTTGTTATCAACAACAGCTTTAACATTTTCTGATATAGACTCGATGTCCTACGCTGAGTTTACATAATTATCAGGTTCAAATTAACAACAGAGCACGTGACTCAGATTGAGTTATCAAAAATTATGTAACGAATTTAAAATCATTAATCTCTTATAACGTAAGGAAAAGAAAAAAATCACTTTGCCACATTCGATTTATTCTGCTTGCATCGAATTCATTCCGTGAAGTCATTTCGTTATCGCAGAACCAGGAATTCTCATATTCCAAGAAGTTTTCACAAATTGTGAAATTTTCTTCCACTATCGTTATGCAATATGTAAACATTAATAGATACGCGTCAATGGAAAATTATCATTTTGTTAGAATTTCTATTTGTAAAATATATTCCTAGAAATTCTGTCTTCAATTTCATACATTTAATAACAAATTTGATAAATGAAACAATCGATGCAAGTACATTTTCTATTCCAATATTCACAAACACGATTATAAATAGACAATTCATAATTACGAATAGTACAAATTTTTGATATTCAAATTAAAATAAATGAAGAAATATGTCGTACACTGAGTCGATGACACACAACTAATATCCAGACGCGTGGACATAATTTCTTGCCGCGTAAATATAATTTTTTTTTCATGCGGGCATTCGATAAACTTTGTAATATTTATTTGAAATGTAACTGGTTTCTTCCCCCAATTTTTCAGGAGTATAGACAATATTAATAACGTAATGCACTCTCTGGCACGCGCGCGTGAACTTTGCTCATTGTGTTATCATGAAGTTAATTACTGTTATACTTTTATTATACAAAGTAATTAAAATGGCGTGTGATTATTTCTATTTTATAATTCTATTGAATGTATGCACTCATCATAGAAAAATATTGTCTCGAAGCTATTTTGAAAACAAAAATTCTATAAAACCAAAACGATCGGTTTATCATAAAGCACAGAGGGCAAAATCAAACGCTTCCTAATCACGTTTCAGCATGTGCATATCACATCTATCCATGCGTGAGACTCTCATTGCAGTTATGAATATAGTGGGGGAAAAATGAACGTAAATAAACTAACGTAATAATGGACGTGAAAGTTTATTAAAAATTAGACAGCGTAGCGTTCGAGGTCAGAATTTACTCTGAGAATTGAATCTTATCACAACAATGTCGGGTCAATTGATTCAGTTGGGAAGGGAGAATGTATGGTTGCATTATAAGGATCAACAGGAATCGATTCTGAGTACAGAAACCAACAAACAATCGTCAGTTACGTAGTAGATTGAATAAAATACATTAATAATTAGTTTAAAAAGTTTATAAATATTCAGAGAGCATTTGAACTATATTTCTTATTCAAAATGAGTCGATTTGGATCACTGGCTGATGACTCTCTGTCAATAATGGGAAGACGAAATTTGTGTTTGAATCGTGTCTCGAATAATCAGGAATATCAGATGAAAAATCACGAGAAGTTTGCGGTTATTGAAAATAATGAAACAAACCATTTCGACAATTCAATACATTGGAAGGGTGTGAAACCAAATTTGAGTGCCAGTCGTGATGATGGAACGTAAGTTGATTAGTGCAAATAATTATCAAATATTTCTATGAAGGATTGACATTATCTTCTATTTATCTCAATCACGTTACAGTGAAAAATATGAAATTGGTGCTCATGGTTATGGTAAAAATAATGTTAAATTGCTTCATGTAAAACGTGAAGATGATTATCATCATGAAATACGTGAATATGAAATTGACACGCATTTACGTCTTGGAACACAAAAAGATTATCTTGCTGGTGACAATCGGGACATCATCGCAACAGACAGTCAGAAAAATACAGTTTATCTTTTAGCTAAAAAATATGGTGTTAAGTCACCGGAAGAGTTTGGTATTCTATTATGTGCTCACTTTCTTTATACATATAAACATGTTGAGGAAGTGCACGTTAATGTTGAAGAATACCCATGGATACGTCATCAAGTTGCTGGAATACCACACAATCACGCATTTATTTTCAATCCATCTGCAACACGTTACTGTCAAGTGACGCAAATACGGAATGGTACGTACATTTGTTTACTAACCGCTGAACTTTTTTTATTTCCAATCTGTTTACTCAATTCTGATAAAATCATAGAAATATCACAATTTCTAAGTTTTCCTTCTCTTCGATAAAAATTGTCTACGTTTTTTTTTTTTTTTTTACAGAATCACCAAAGATCCGTGGAGGTCTTAAAGATTTACGTGTGTTGAAGACAACACAGAGTTCATTTATGGATTTCATCCAAGATGAATATCGATCACTGCCTGATGCAAATGATCGAATTTTTAGCACTGTTGTCACAGCATCTTGGGACTTTTCTACTGCTAAAGATGTTGATTTTGACAAAGTATGGCAGACTGTTCGTGATTGTATCCTGCATAGATTCGCTGGACCACCATCAACAGGTGTTGCTTCACCCAGTGTACAAAACACACTTTATCTCACGGAGAAATGTGTGCTGGATAAAGTTGAACAGGTAAATAAAATAAAACAAAACCAATATCAGGATTTTATCAAGAATAACTGCAACCCCTGATTTCTTATCGAACTTTCTCATTGTCAAGATTTACAGCATTGAAATGCGAATGCCAAACAAACACTACTTAAATTTGGATCTAAGTAAATTCCCAAAATTAGTGGAAGGTGAAAATAAAGAAGTTTATTTACCAGTTGACAAACCATCTGGAATAATTTATGCTCAATTGAATAGAAAAGATATAACTTCAAGACTTTAATTGAATGGAATGAAAAGACATTTCACGATGTTATTGATAAACTGGCTGAACTTGTGTCACCTAGACATGATAAAAGAAAACATTCTGACAACAAAACTAGACTACATCAATGCATTCATGCTAGACACATCTAAAGGTCTTCTTGCAGAGTGGACACAGTTGTTGACTACCCGGATCTCTGTTCATACAATGCGTTTCATGTATGCATTTCATTCCTTTTCAATGTGTTCGTGCAATGCTGCATCTCTTTGTGTGTCAAGAAGTTCATAACATCCACACATTACCAAAGTGTTATGCACAGTATTTGTAATATTTACACTAATTCATATAAATTCTATCAATAATTTCATGCTTTTTATTTCATCTGCATAAATCATTATTGTTACTCCAATTTTCAAATAAAAACAATTGAAAATTCTTGAACTGTGTCGGTGCAATAAATGGGAAAAGTATTTGATGAATATGGTTAGAGTATATTTGGGTCTGGACTTCCTTCCTTTCGTTTTCATTCATGGATAAAAGAAGTGTGACAAAGAAACAAAACTGAACATGGATATTTGTCATTTCTGGTCGAGCCCAACTGTGACAAACAGATATGTGTATTATATATATTCATACACTACAACTTTATTATTATGTCCCGGTTTTCCCATAGGTTTTTAACATTCGATTTCTACACACATCCTTTTGGCCACACCCGAGACTGGCCTCATCGTGATGACGCTGCGCGTCACTCCTCAAATAATGTTGGCGCCCTGAGTATGAAAGAAAAAAAAACGAGAAGGGAGAATAAATTCTGAAATATATTTGACTGTGACAAATAACTGAAATTTCATAAATAGAATCGACGCGTTTGTATTGATAGTCAGTCGTGCACATTCTGTCCTCGAGGATATTTGATCTTGGAACATTCGTCGGGAATTGGAGAAATGAAAGAAAATTTAGGAATGAAATTTTTATTTATTTCTATGTTCATCTGTGGGTTCACTTCGGGTGTTATAAAAAAATCTGCACGACTCGAAACATTAAATAATTGTGGTGGTGAATTTGATGGTTATCAGTACACAATTGTCAGTCCAAATTATCCAAATAATTACACAGAGAATGAAGATTGTATTTATATTTTACGCGGTAGTTCACGAGCAAAATGTAATCAGATATTCAATTTGAGATTCTTGAATTTCACATTACGTCATTCAAATGATTGTCAGAAAGATTATTTGGAGATTGGTGACAGGAGTATTTTCTGTGGAAATATTGGGGGAATAAGGAATTATTCGAGCAAGAATAATACTCTGAGATTACGATTTCACAGTGATGAAAATGGCAGTGAGAAAGGATTTAAGATTTTAGTCACTACTCTGCCATGTCCCAGTGTTGTTGAGGCAACGAGTGAAATTGTGAAAAAAGATTGTGATACCGACAATGATGAGAATCGGGAGAATATATCCACTCGACTCTCAACATCCAACATTAATAAAGAGTCAGAAGACATCAATCATAAAAATATATATCCGGTTTATATTGCGAAAAATACATCAACTCTAGACACGAATGAAACAGAGCTGCATCATCATTTTCAATTACCAAACCAAAAGGCGGAATTATTCCGAAGTTCATCATCACCTGTCAAAATTTCCACGTATTTTTTTGCGTCACCTGACGCTGATGAAAATCCATCGTCTTATTCTTATTTCTCCAAAAAATCCGAAAACAACAGAGGGAATATTAAAAATGATTTTGAAACTATTGTGACAACTCCTGCTTCAAAATTATCAATTCCAATTCGGGCGCATACAACTTTCAACAAAAATGCTAATGAGTTAACGAACCAATCAAAATATATCAATGATGATTCAGTCAACTTTGGAGATATTGGTCGAAATAATGAAAAATTATCTATCCCACTGCGTCCAAATAATATTCGACCTGGTACACCATATGCACCTTTACCTGGATTTGAATCTCAAATTATAACTGGAGAGGTGTCCGACCATGTGGGAGAATCCATTGATTGTAATGGAAAAATAAATATTGACGCAACTCTACGAATTCCCGAGAATACTCGAGACAGTCCTGTAACGGGAAACAATTATCCACCAAGTGTTTTTGCGCTGCAACCCAATATATTTCCAGCAACTGTCTATGGAGTTCCGAGTGCGCGCCATCCACCCACTATCGAATCAATTCCAGGCATCCAAACCGACCCTAATATCATCATCGATTCTGTTGCAATCAATCCAACTAATGTAAGACCTGACAAATTTATTCCCACACAAAATGTTGGGAATATTTTTCCTTCAATAATTCCAAATTACAATCCAACATTGCGTCAATGCTGTAATAATAATTATGCAACGCCGCAATTTCTTTTAACAAGTCCTGGATTCCCTTCATTATTTTACTCAGCTAATTCCTATGATTGCCTTTACACAATTATACCATCATCATCGAATATCTGTCGCATTCGTTTCAATTTAAAATACTTCAATCACGGTAATGATGACGAATATTGCATCAATGGTTATATAGAAATCGATGGACAACGATATTGTGGCTGCAAAACTGGTCTAACAATCGTTACAAATGTCATCAATTCAACCCCAAAAATAATTGGGGTCAATTATTCAGGATATCCACGTTCGAAATTCAATGGATTCCTAATTGAAGTAACACAAGAATTATGTTCATATAATAACTATCCAACTTTATCACGTAGCAAGAAGGAAGTGAACATTACATTGTCCCACGATTTAAAGTCAAATAAATTCTCATCGCACAATCGGACACGACGTCATTTAGGGTACACATATTCTAAACCAAACGTACCTTTTGATCTGAATGGCGTGTCATTCAATTCAAATTCAGGTGTATTCCCAGCACTATCACGATGTCAAACTTTATCATTCTTGGATTGGACACTTGCTGCTAAAGAAATTTATTTTCGTGCTGCGAGATGTAATACAAATAATGGAAATGGTGGATTGATTCCCAGTACACCAGGCTTCCTACCAGACAATTCATTTCCAGGATCGAGTAATGGATATCCCAATTTCCCATCAGGCAGTAATAGGCCAGATATTGTTTTTCCTGGTCCTACTCTCCCACAACCACCATATACTCGTTGGTCTAGCAATGGACTGCCTTCAATGAGCAACTGTCAACTAGTATCAGTGGCAGAAGGGATTATATCATCACCTGGATATCCAATTCCGTATCCAAACAATGTGAACTTGTGTTACCGATTTTTACGAACACCAAATGGATGTCGATTACATATGACAATATTGGATTTTGATTTGGAAAATACTCCTGGCTGTGTGAAAGATTATTTAATATTCAGCAATCAGAATAGTCGATACTGTGGTGGTTCATTAGCTGGAACTAGAAGTAAGAAATTTTTCCAAGTTAATAACTCAGCAGTTAATTCCACCAATGGTGATTTATATGTTTTAATCCACTTTGTTCATTTGTTTCCAGCAATTTTAGTTTTCCCGAGGAACAACGTGATCGATGTTCGATTCGTAACAGACTCGTATGGCACTGGACGCGGTTTCAACATTGGTTTTGTACAAGTTGCATGTAAAGATATTTAATGCTAATTTTTGAGAGATATAGTGATGAATTATATTTATATTTTTGTGTATTGGAGTTCTGAATCACAACTATTGTATGACATACTTCTCATAGTTGTTGAGATTTAATTTTATATTTCATGTATTATAATTTATGACAAATGTCGACACATCAGTTGGCATGCGTATCAATAAAATTATTCTCATACACCTGCATTAGTTTCTGATTTAGTCGGGTTACAACGTAGTTCTCATCTATCATTGAGTTGTCGCTTTTCATGCAACAAAGATTTGAAGTATCATCTGATTAATATCTCAATAAAATCTTGAGCGCATTCATATCAATTTCATTACTGACATTGCATTATTATTATAAAATCCAACAAACCAAGTACCTGTCCAACAATGAAATTACCACCATGAAACCCATTGTAATTATCATCATATCGCGCTGTCGAATGTGCTCGTGATTGTCGATCAAATTGTGTTCACTATTCAAAACTATTAACAAAGAAAGAAGCATAGGAAAAACTGATTTGTTATGGTTGTCAATGAATTCTATTTGGAAAGGAATAATTAGAAGAGTGAGCTAAGTTGTAGTTGAAAACAATTGATGAACTCTGATCGATGTAGAAATAAATAAAAATTCAGGATATTTGCAATCCAGTTTTGTGATGGGTGCGAGATATGAGTCAGAAGCATTAGAAAAATATACTTTTCAATGGTACTTCTATGATTAATCGAATCGCACCATTAGTGTGGAACGACAGTGAATGATAACGGAAGCATCTGATCCATACCATGCACTCAGTGATAAATTAATAGATAAATGCATTGAGCTGCTGATATAGATAGCAACAAGTTGTTCAATTGGAGAAAATTACTTTCGACGTCCAAGAAAACGAATATTGGTAAATACTGTGGCGACAGGTCGTTTACGATTACAGTAGTGGACAGTCGTTGATTTATTTCCTTGACGCACTTCATGTAGTGCAAGTAATAGTTTCAATACATCCTGACGTGATGGTATGCACAAGTATGTTGACTCATAGTCTAATGCATCTTTTAATCTATAATATTGTGTTGATGAGCATCTGGGGATTGATCCACAACAAATAAATTCCATCAAGCAAAAACTTATTAGCACCATACCTATTCTGACGTTTCCATGGATAGCGGCGATAATATCTTGATCTCTTTGTGACTTTCCGATTGTCCATTTCAATGAGGTCATCTTCCATGTCATCCACTGGGTCTTCAACAATTGCCACTGGCGCCATCCAGACAGGCTGTTTCAAAAGTGTTGACAGAAAATGTGTCAATTTAATCACATCTGATTCATTCGGTTCATCGATTCCTGCATCATCTGCAAGATAAAAATAGAAAAATAAGAAATCATCCTATATTATTGTGCCAATTGACTGTGAAATGAAAAGACTCCTTCTGTTCTAGTGAGAGAAGTAAATGCATCGTTTCATTTATGCAGTGAGTAATAACAAAAAGTATACATTGAAGTTCTAAGTACCAATTAGAATAAAAATAAGTTCCAAAAGTGAAATGAGGAAGCAACCTGATTCGTTCACCTTAGCTTCACATGATTCCTGTTCCAATTGTGAACAGAGGGACAATTGCGTAGATTTATCATGTACACCTGAAACTCTAACTCGTAGGAACTGGAGTGTCAAGTGTGCATAATCAAACTCAATCAATAATCCATTCTAGGGTTTCAGCAAATAATAAAAATGGAAACTGAATAATCTGAACTTCATAATCGATTGAATATTGATGTCCATGGCTGGTACAATTGAAATTTTTCAAATCACTTGAACACGTGTCCCATCATTGTTGCTTCCTTCCTAGTTTTATATTCCATTTATTCATATAAATATGGAAATGTAGTAAATCAGGTGAGAAATTGATGACATCAAAGTTTAAATACAGTTTCCGTCGAGATTGTTCAACAATCGAGAATATATCAGCACGAAGTTAGTAATTACAGCGTCATTTAACGATAGAACTTGAATGGAAACTTATGAACAATACATCTCAATAATTATCGGAGTTATGTCTCCCGTGATTTATATAAAATGAAAATTAAGATGGAATGATACCACAATTTATCGAGAATAACTAATTAATTTATGATACCAATATTGACTCACCAACATCGTCGTATGAATCGTCATTCATTGCACTAATTGGAATAATCTTCCGTGAATTTATATCATATTTATCATCATTCTTATCCCATTCAGGACTTTGATCATATACATCATCCATATCTGATGGTTTCAGCTGTGAAGTTAATTTCGTTAAATCCGAAAAGTCTTGGGAGTGTTTCAGGTCTCCATGTTGAAACAACATTTCATGGGGATCTATTGGATTTGTTCTCGATGCAGCTGTATTCCATAATGATATGATGACAAAAACGAACGCCCACATCTATGAACAGAATAGAAATTCAATTTGTCTCAATTTCATAAGTTGGAATAAAATATAGTCCAGTTTGATGTGAAAAAGCAGACAAAATCCATGTCTCTTTGCATACGACTTTTATGTCAGCTGAAGCGATATATTGTCTTCTATTTTTATATCAATATTTCCTGATTCAAGAGAACCGACATTCAATTTCTATATCCCCCGTACAATCTCACTATTCTTCCCCTGCCTTCTTTCACTCAATCGTTCTCTTCATTTCGTGGTCATTCTCACATGATAAACTTTCGCATAATTTTCTTATTTCCAAAAGAAAATTTCAACATCAATATTCTATCGTGTTCAACATATTAAAATTGAATACAAAATAATCATTTCTCCCTAACTATTGAAAAAGACATGCGGGGGTAGAACTTATCGAATTAAAATTAATGAAATTATTGTTCCAGGAATTAACCAGGATTCAGCGAATAACGAGAAGTCACAAAAATTAAATTAGTCTGCCTTCAGTACATGTGGGTGTACAGAACTCCCCATATCGAATTCTAAGAATTTCTGTATTACTACTTTGAACCCCCAATACAATTAATTAGCACCCTCGCGTACACTCGATTGAGTACGGGTAATTCATCGAACAGAAATGTCAATAAAAATTTCATGTTATAGTCGATGAATTATATTGATAAACATCATTGACTTGATGAATTAGTGGAGAGAGATACACAATCCAATGAGCCCCTCAGAAAAAAAAACACTGAATGTGAAATGAAATAATGAGGCACATTTGCAACAAGTCAATATTTTATCTGATGTGTAATGTGTAATGAGAAAGGAAGAGAATTCGTATCCTTATTAATTCTGAAAGTCCTTTTCGCTTATAACCGATGGAGACTTGTTGCTTATCATGGACATCTATATGTGCGCCTGAATATTTAACCATTGCCGCTGTTATCGGATAGGAAAACTCACCCGTCTAATCACACGAAAGAGAAACAATTGTTTTCTCATCATAGCAATATTGAATTGTGTGTCAATATCCCGAAGTGCACAATTTAATTTGATATATAGAACGACGAGATTGAACAGAGGAAATAATTTCCCATAAAGTAAACATCAAAGAAATGTCTTTATTCTATGAGAAATAATTTTCAACCCACCTTTATTGATAGGTTTGAAAATTTTCCGTTTATTGATCGAATAAATTTTATGGATTGAAGTCAATCTTGATAAAAACACCGTGTAGCAACTGATCAACTAAAATGAAACAAACACCACTTCAATTGTATAAACTTGCGTAGAATCTGATTCCCGTTTGTATATCGATGAGTGAAGAGATCAATTTTTATTCATTCAAAGGATCAATTTCCGGATGAGAAATCGATTCGTGTTCGTTGAAGTACGTCCAACTTCTGACGTTCTGATGAGTGTTGCGACCCTTTATATAGTATGTCATCGTGGTACTCCCCTCTACAGGGTGGGAATAGGGTGGGTTGCTGATGGCTATATGAGCCGCGCAAGAACGAGTGAAACACCATAAATGTAAAAGCTCTTATTGTAATCCATGAATGTGAGTAAAAGTGGATGAAAAATGGCTCGCTCGTTTCATCTTTACAGCTTTTATCATATTTTTTCCTTTAATGAATAATCATAAAATAAACTTGATGCACAATTTGCTCATTTTGTAATTCATGTCAGTACATATTTACGTAGGCGAATGCAGTTGTTACTCCCACTGTTATTCTGGACCTTCAAAAGCATCCCAGAACCAGACCACATTAAGCACATAAAGTCGGTCAATAATGTACAAGTTCTCATGAATTCTGTTATGTGATTTATTGTTTCTCTCAACTTGTATATTCCATCAATCATTGCACAGACATTTCATAGGAATGTCCTATAATTTAAGTGAAATAATGGTGGGAGATTAATTCGGCAGCTAACTCTCATGCACCAACAGAATTCAACATTTTGTTCAGTTGAACGCCAGGCATTTAACAGAGTTGGTGATTTTTCTCTCGAACTAATACAAAATGAGAAATCTATAAACATTATGCTAATTTTACTACCCCAACAATTTTGAAATTTGAACTATTTCATTCATTATTTTATAAATGGTAGAAATGAAAATTGAGATTGAAACTCTGCTTTCAAATTTATTAGTAGTAATGAAAGTGCGTGGCTGTAGTGTATCTCAACATGTTCATTCACTGAATATAACGACTTCATTATGGGTTGAACTTCATCAACGAAGTAAATTTTATACTAATTTTCTGCGATGTAGTTTATGTTTGATCATACGCAAATATTAATATTCACACCACCCGTGCGCATTATTATTATCCCAGTTAGAGTCATAAATTCATTATTCGTACAACAGAAATGTCAAATTCTAACAGGTGTGTACGATTGTTTTAGTGCGTTCGACGGCACTAACGTTCGATGCTAATTGAACTGTACAGATCATGCTATAAAAATGATCGTAATGGATTTAATAAAAGGGTAATCTATCAGTTAACAATTTTCATGCACAGGAAGAAAATAATTACTCCAATCATCACTAGAACATTCGAGTCCATTTTTATATTTTTATTATTTTTCATCTCCAACAAATCCTGCATGGGATTGAAAACAAACACGATACAGGTGATCCTACTGTTCAGTTACAGAGATTATTTGCCATAATTGATGAAAGTGTGAACCAATCCATGTCAACTGTATTCTAATGGAACCGCCTACAGGTATTTCTGTGGTTTGATTACGGTCTATGATATTAACTTGACATTCACCCATTGCATATGCATTACAGTAATAATTGTTGAATGTCCATTGTATATTACAAACACCTCACGTACATTGACACATGCTTTAACCACATCTCAAAAGGCATTTGAAATTGAAAATTTACGTTTGAATATCATTAAACCAACTTTTTTCTTGCATTCATTTAAATTCATGTTCTATCTACGTTGTAGCAGATCGTCAACCTGTCTGCCAATAATATATTCAAGGGTTGATTCACTGATAATTGAATTTTCGTCGCCGACTGATAAAAAAAAGAAGAAAAAAGAAGTCTGTCCATTAACGTCAATGTAGTCAGAAGTCTTCCAAACTTTTGTGATGTTCAATCACTTTATGAACAGTAAATAGCTCACGATGAATCAATTTTAGTAAACATGTTGTGAAAATATTTTTGTTTACTATTTCGGCGCAATTTCTATAACAGTGAACCATTTAATTATCGTTCAGAGTATTTTTTACCCACTCGTTAATTAGTCACCCTCATTTAAATGTAGATCTTCACTCTGTGGTTGGTCTTGTTTTTGTGCGGTTGAATCTTCAGAAGTTTTTTCAATTGTGGATCGTTTTTTGTAGCGTCCATTATCAATATGCGAATAAAGAATTCCCAATATTTCATGTGCTTTCGAATACATTTCCTCCACTCTCTGAAATATTCGTTTGTAATTTAATTCAGTAGGATTAATTGATTTAATTTTGTTTCAATATTGAAACCTTGCAAGAGCATGCACTTCAAATGATTGAATATGTTTCACATCGATTAAATGTGAGTTCGCTATCAAAGCATATCGTGTTAAACTTGATGCAAGCGTTGTAATTACTCAACACACACCTGTGTTTCTCGAAGATCTTTAATAGCATCTGTTTCATAATGAAGTCTATCGTATTCTCTTTGCGTTAACATATATCCACCCTCAATATCTTTTGCAGACTCCATTTCACGCTTTGCAATAATCGTTTCCTCTGGCGTCATTTCAATCTGGAAATAAAGTGATAACAACAGTGATTTATATTGTTCGAATATGAAATTCTCTGTCTCTATTCCCACAATGTTTAAAACAAAAGTTTTTCATAAATTATTACGTCAATAAACTTGTTACAAATGTTCAATGAATTACTCGAATTTCAAACTTGAAACCCAATTTTATGTCAATAATATTATTTCGTTATATTTATTCTCATAAACATGATAATTTACTTACAACTTCACTGAATAATTTAAAATATGCCAAAGAATTAATAAATTGAATTTTCTATAAAACCACCCTGATTTTCTACCTGGGAAAAATTGATTTTTTAACGTAAATAATTTGCTACTTACCAACTCAGGAACACCATCAACGTAAATTCTCTTCATATAAATCTCTTTTTCATCGACATCTGTTTTCTCTTCCACATTTTCCGTGGGGTACAGAATACGATAAAGGGACGCGACAACTTTTTTCTGTTTGGGAGAATACTGAAAAAAAAAATATGCCACTCATTGATGTTACGTTTGTAATTCATCATATGATTCAACAATCACATGAACCTCCGACATTTTCATCTCATCACTTTGCGTATTGAAAATTTCTAATCCACCCCCTCAATATTCATATTAATATCTCACTCACCTTTTTGCGCTTCTCTTCAACAATGGCATCACAATAAAGATACAACTGAAAAAGTGGATATTGACGAATTTCCGTCGGTGCTTCATGAACCGAAATGAGCCGATTCAGTATCATTGTTTTCGTTCGCATCAATTCGTTATTCTGGAAGCAAAAAAATTTTTTTTATATTACTTTCATACACAGCAATTAGATCTTATCTCCATATACGAATAATTACGATGATTCCCATGGGATTCTGTACAACACCATGGACATTTCAACAATACCACACTATTACACACGATATATAATTCATAACGATGAACGATAACGAATGAAAAATGAAATTACTACTCAACTATATTGTCACTCAAGAAATGTAATTCCAACAGAAATGATCACGTGTGTACAAACCAACACATCATTGATTGATTGTGATGAATACCATCCCTATTACTTTATTTATAGTAATCGTTCAATTACATTATGAAAGACAATATCAATCATAAACAAATAAAACATCAATAACTAGTAAATTAACTCCATCCTATTTTCCATCCCTGCCCATCAATTCTTCTTTTTCATTCCTCATATCAAAAATTTCCGGACTCTCTATATCAAGGTTCCACGTTAACTGATCCCAGTTAACTGATTGCAAAAGGCGAATAAAATTCCAAATATTTAGATGCGCACCCTGAGCTCGATTATTGGAGGCATTATGCCATCCCTCGACACTATTGTTCGTTCGAGGATGACACATCTCAACAGACGAATAGTGACACCAAATACTAATATCAAACATTGGAGCACGTCTTTCACCACGACGATTCAACTTCCCTATCCACGTCCGCTCAAAATAGCCCAACAATTCCTTAATCTCGTCTTCATTATCGGTATAAAATTTATTTAATAATAACTTGTTATAAGCCGCAACAACAACGTCTTCAGGCACGAACGCTAATGCCATTAGTTTCCTTAATTGCAAAGCATACTCAGCATT